>PVJH01049006.1:0-10504 GCA_004026705.1 Nesogale talazaci
TTGGGCGAGGGCATTCCTTGGGTGGTGCAGCCAGGATGGGAGCTGGCAGAGACAGGGTTAAGGGGTTCTAAGGCTGTGAGAGTAGCAGACAGATGCCTCGGGGTGTTTGGCAGGAATCCGTGTTGGGGCTTAGCAGAAGAAGCAGAGCTACACAGCAAGGGCTGGGGGATGAGTGTCGAGGCAGTCGAGTGCTAGACTGTGCAAAACTGAAGGTTGGAGCAAGGACTCTGATGGCTTAACAAGGCCATGGGGCACCATTGCAGAAGGGTTTGGGTGCATGAGGAGATCTGCCCTTTAACCAGACGGCTATGCAGAGGATGGATGAGAGGTGAGGAGGGACAGCCTTAGAGCTTGTGACTGATGCAGAACCCCAAGGCCCTGGAACAAGGCCCTGGAAAAAGGCACTAAGAGCAGAAGGTATGGATGCCAGAAGTCTTGTGAAGCTAGAGTCTCCACACTTCTTCCTCAGAACCTCCTTCCCAACTATAATCCGCCAGTCCACCCCTGTGGACTGTGAGAAGAGTCCAGGGGCTCACGTGCTCCCTGTCTCAGACCCAGCACCCAGACCATGGCTGGCACAGAGTAGGGGCTAGGATGATGTTTGCAGGGGAAGTGAAGGGAAGGAAGGAAGCCTTCACTGGTTCTGGACTTCTGGGTTGAGGCCAGTGTGGCCTTGAAGGCACATGGGAGAGAAAGATGCTTGTGTGGAAGGCGAGGTTGAGACCGCTCTTTGGGGAGACCGGGATGTGAGAAGATCCACGTGACCACGCCCCGGAGCAAGTCTGAATGTGCAGTTTTGCAGATTTAGATCACCTCCCTTGGAATCCCAGATATGAGACTTGCCAGGTGTAAAATATGAAATAAGTAGGTAGAATTGTTAAAGAGATCCATATCGGAACAACGAATACAGAGTGAAGCACCGCTACATATCGTGGGGGGTGGGGGGGGGAGGTTTGAAAACGATCAAAATAGAACTAATTACAAGATGTCTTAATGTGCAGGTTTGGAGGGAGAGAGAGAGAAAGAGAGAGATCCCCCCATGTGGCTCAAGAAAGGCACTGAACTAATGGGTAGATGAGATTCTTAAGGGAGGCAGAGGAGGAGTGGGGAGTAGTGGGAGGCGGGGCAGGGGGAAGGTTGCTCGGGGAAACAAGCACATTTCAGAATAAAGGAACAGAGTCTAAAACAGGTACGAGAAAAGCTCTCTGAGAAGCAGGGTGAAGATAGCAAGATTGAGGACTGGGAGAGGAGATTCAAGAGGAAGGCTGGACATAGTGGGGGGGTGGGATGGGGTATCCACGACCCTTGACACTGCCCGGAGATGGAGGAGGGGGAGGCTGAGAAGACATTGCAGGAGCTGGCCTCTAGGAGGCCTCTGGTGCCACGGGAGATCCCTGAGTGACAGGACTTACCTGGGAGCAGTAGAAGAGGAGATTCCCCCCCTCCTCACACCCCCTCCCCACCCCATCACCACGAGGGCAGAGACCTAGGGGAAGGCAGACTCCAGGGGAGGAAGAGTGGAGAGGAGGGCCTCAAAGGGATCTATGGAGAAGAGAATGACGATGTGAGGAAGAGAGAATGATGAATGGATCCAGAAAGAGGTGTGCCGCAGAGAGATGGCAGATAGATTGTAGGCAGTCAGAAAGAGAGAGCCCTCTTCCTCATGAATTAGAAGGAGTTGGAATTGCAGCTAGAATTGCAGGAGCTGGAACTACTGGGCACCCATCATGCATCCAGTATATCCCACAGGCTATCTCTAATCATGCAAGGCAGGGTTGTAACCCACGCTTTATAAAGCAACTGGAAGCAGAGAGTTTAAATCAACATTGCATGGCGATAAAGTGAAGGGGGGGGGGGCCTGGAGATCAAAGTCAGGTAAGCCTGATCCCAGAACCCACAGCCTTCCACGGCACCTCCTGAAGTGGGCAAGACGCCACCTACCAAGGGTCGTGGGTTAGAGGAGATGGTGAGTCAGAAAAAAGAAAGATTGTCCAGGGTGAATGGAGAGATTGCTAAGCAACACAGACAGCTGTGCTGTAATTACCAGGAATTTAGGGTGGACCCCCAGATGGGAGGCGACATAATCCCAGCAGGCTAGCTAAGAGCACAAGCCACCAAGAATGACTAGTTGAGCATCACAAGAGTCAGCTCTTGAGTACTGGGGACCAAGAGCAGTGTGAACCGGATGTTTGCTGAATGCGTGCATGGGAACAGAGAAGTCTGGAAGGAGACAAGGCACCCATGGACATCCAGGGAAAAGGAATGCATGTCTTGACTTTTCTATTGGCTGTTCCCCTACACACACACCCCAGAAGGTAATCTGCACGAGGCAGGCTTTTGTCAGTCTCCATAACTGTTAGAGCTCGGTGCCTACCACATTGCCTAAGAAGTCTGCTGGTGTAGGGGTCAGAGTTGCAGTGGTAGCAGTTGTAAACCCCCAGCCACTCCCCAGGAGAAAGGCAGGACTTTCTATTTCCATCAAGAGTTCGTCTTAGAGGCAGCTCTACCCTGTCCTATAGGATCACTGGGTGTCGGCTGTGGCTACATGCAGTGAGTGGGTCCACGTTGCCTGGTGGATCGTAAGTGCTCAACCAACACTTGTAAATGAATGAACAGTGGATGGATGAATAGAAAAGTCTGGGCCCCAGAAGAGAGATCTGTGAGAGAGGTCAGTAAGCCCCAGGGAAATGTTTGCGAGGTAAAGAGGGCCGCAGTCAGAGTTCTGGGGGAACAAGCCTATTTAAGAAAGAGAAGGGAAAGGAAGAACCATCGAGGGAAGCAGAGAGAGAGAAAGAAGGAAGAAAGCGGCTGGAGGAGGGGGAGAGGAGAGAACTGAGCCACAGAATCAAGAGGGCAGACTTGTGGGTACCAGGGGAGGTCAGCAGTCCTCAAGTCCTGCAGGAGGCCTCAGGGGGAAGCACTGGAAAGGGTTGTAAAGATCATCTTGGCCAAGCAAGAGATCTTCCAGAATCACCCAGCAAGCTAGGGACTGACTGGACTGGGGTGAAGGCCCAGGTGTCCTGTCGACCAATTTGAAGGCTTTCAAATTAGAGTCCTACATCCTCCACCACCACCTGGAAATTCCTTGAGCTCCATGTAAACACCGAGTGGGAACCCAATGTTTCCTGAAATCATTTGATGCTTAAATCATTCCTTTCTTGTTCTTAGAAATGCAGTCTTTTCACAATGTTTTCAATCAAGTGAAAACATCTCATTGGCTAAACCAAGAAACCATCCAGCTCAGAATCCAGGGTCATGCTGGGTTCCCTCGCATTTCCTGGAAAACCTTTTTCTTTAGGGACTTGTCTTTATAGGCATATATTCAGCGATCACTAACATTTTATGAGTGCCAACTACATCCCAGGCATGTGATCAATTCTTTCTTTTCTCCTCCGTTTTGCAAAGCACATTGGTACCCACAACATTGGCAGAAAGGTTTCAAACCAGGTTATGTCTGGCACCAAAGTCTAAGAGGATTTCCCCCCACAATTTATTAGGTAGTCTGATCATGTAGAAACCCTCAGCTAAGCTCTTGGGGACCATATTAAGGAAAGATGTCAGTCTGCTGATATGTTTTCTCATTTTGAAAGAAATGAAGAAAATTCATCATCAATGAAAGCCATCAACCTTAAGCTCAACCTGGTTCTAATATCCGGTCTAGCCTCTCGGACATTTTCCAAGATCCTTTGTTTTTCCTAAGATCAAAAACTATCATTTGATTCTGACTCATCGTGACCCGGAGTGTTACAGAGTAGAGGTGTTCCCTAAACTTGTCTTGGCTGTCATCTTATAGAAACACGGCTGGGTGGATTAGAACCAGTAAACTGTAGGGTGGTAATTGAATGCTGTTTGCACCACCCACGGACCGTGGCTTCACTTAGCAAGTCATAAAGACCCTCCCTTAGGCTTTGTGGGAGGAAAAACCTTGTGGAGTAGACCTGGTCTCAGCTGGCCATCAATTCATGGAACTCTGCATAGTTCATGCAGGTTCCCATTCATATCCAGTGGCATAGTGAGTTATGCTTTGTGCTGCTAACAACCAGGTCAGCTGTTCCAAACTACCAGCCACTCTTCGGAAGAAAGATGAGGCTTTCTACTCCTCTAAAAAGCTATCATCTCAGAAAACCACAGGACTAGGCCTACCCTGTCCTAGACGGTCACTATGAGTCAGAATTGACTCGATGACAGAGAATTTGAGATTATTTTTGCCCAATAAAACAACCATGAAGCCTAGTGGTTAAACTATAAACATCTGTAAGCATTAGAGCACCCGAGGGTCTGAATTCTCAGAGATGTGAGGGATCATGGGAAGGAGGTCACGGGTAGAGGCCACAACCCCTCCACTTTTATATCTCTTGCATTATAGATTCCTATAAAGATTTTATTTGGAGACCTTTTTTTGAGAATGTCTCTGAAGGGAAAAAGTAAAATAAAAAGCCAGAGACTGGGCTGAGGCCCGGGGGCATAGTGGTTGTACACAGGACTGGGGTCCACTGGTTCAATTCCAACAGCAGCTCCACAGGAGCGAAGACTGGGCCTCCTACTCCCACCACCAGAGGGCAGTGATCCCCCCCACTCCCAAAAAAAGCCAGGGACTAAGGGACAGGGAAAGGAGGGTTACTGTTAGATGAGCTTCCACCAGGCCCCATGCCAGATACTTTCAAGGCGCCAAGTCACACACCTCCCCACTCTACCCCACACACAAATAAGAACGTCTCCAACACCTCCCCATGTGTAAATAAAAATAAAAGTTAACACTTAGCCATAAAACACTCAATGTCCCTATATGCCACGATCATTTCACTGGTTTAATTTTCAATGTCTGAATGTGTTCACCGCAGTGAGGTATTTCTCACCCATCCCTGCTCACTGGGGTCCTGAACGCAGGCCCTGTGGCCTTTGGACAGGTCAAATGGCCATCCCAGGCCCCAATCTTCCCAGTAGCCTGTAAATCCAGGCATTGTCACGTCTGTGTTCTTATAGAGAAGGAAGCTGGGGTTCAGCATGAGGACATAACTTGCCAGAGGTCATGTTGCAAAAACAGGAGTGAGGTGGCATCAGAATCCAGCTCTTTCGGGCTCTTCAAAGGCTCCTGGCTCCAACTAGAATCATATGGTCAAGGTGGAGATTTTAAACTGGGTCTGAGAAGCCATTTGGCCAAACATAGGTGTGCCTAGCACACAGCAGAAAGAAACTCCCTGTGGGTCAGTATGATTCTGATTCATAGAGACCCCATGTGTTAAAACACAGAACTGCCCCCTCCCCGGGGCTTTCTTAGTTATAACCTGATGGCATAGTGGGCTAGGAGTTGGCCTGGTAAACACAAAGCCAGCAGTTCAAACCCACCCACGGCTCCTGGGGAGATATTCTGCTCCCACAAAGGAAACCAAAAGGGGCGGTTCTCCTCTTGGTATGGGGTCGCTCTGTGTCAGAATGGACCCAACGGTAGCCAGTTTGGATTGGAACCTTTGCAGAACCAGGTCACCCGGCCTCTCTTCCATGGTGTCACTGAGGGGGTTCCAGGCCAGTCTTCCAGCTCCATGTTATTGTGGTTGTTAGGGGCTGTGCAATGGGCTCTTACCCGCAGTGACCCTATCCACAACAGAACTGCAATGCTGCCAGGGGCAAATCCTTTGCGCCATCCTGGGGCCCAGGGCACTTAGCAAGCACTTAGGAAAAGCCCTCTTCCTTTCCCTCTGGGTCCTAAGGCCGCGAGTGATCGCTGGTCTGCCTCGCTCCCCCTCCTTGCGCACACGCGCGCGCAGTGGCCTTTCCCATCAGCCCCAACTCCTCTTGTGCAGGTTGGGACAACTCCTGCGGAACCTGTCGCAAGTGCTGCAGGTGGATCCGGTCGTGGGCTAGCACACGTGAACCAGAACCCGCAGTATGGACTTCGTCATGAAGCAGGCCCTCGGAGGTATGGCCCGTTCTTCTGACCCTGGTCCAAGGGTGAGGGGGCGGGGGAGGGCATCTAGGTCCTCTGTCCTATCTAGGCCCTCAGCGCTGCCGCTGAGCTAACCCCGCCCTGTCTCCTTCCTTGCCTCTCCGGCTGTAGGGGCCACCAAGGACATGGGGAAGATGTTGGGGGGTGAGGAAGAGAAGGACCCGGATGCGCAGAAGAAGGAGGAGGAACGGCAGGAGGCCCTCAGGCAGCAGGAGGAGGAGCGCAAGGCCAAGCATGCGCGCATGGAAGCTGAGCGCGAGAAGGTCCGGCAGCAGATCCGAGACAAGGTCAGCGGCGAAGACAGGAGTGGGCTTGAGGGGGTCAAAACAGCCCTCCCATCCCCCGGCACCATAAAAGCCCTGCAAGCTCACTGCCCTCAAGTGGATGCAGACTGAGCGTGCCTGCAAAGGACAGGGTTGAACTGCCCCTGTGAGTTTTCAGAGACGGTAGCTTTACAGGAGTAGAAAGTCCAATCTTTTGTAGCGACTGGTGGTTTCACACCGATGCCTGGTGGATCGCAACCCAACACGCGGAACCCCTAAACCACCAGGGTTCCTCGGCTCAGGAGGCCCTAAAACCTTAGCCCCCACAAGTCTCTCATCCCACCAGAAAAATGGGTGTCACTAACACAGCATCCAGGAGTTTTGTACTCCCGGTTAGTGGCCGTGGGGTCAAGACAGAACTGCTCCATGGAGAGCTCTCAGCTGTAATCTTGCAGGACACGGATCACCAGGCTTTACCTCTGTGGTTCCACAGCAGGGATTCGAACCATCGCCTTTAGATTAGCAGTCCAGCACAAACGGAGGATCTCAAATAAGGATGTGCACTAAGTAAATGGGAGGGCCTGTGTCAGCTCCTCCTGAAACCCTTGGGGAGCAGTAGGAATGCAGGAATTGGGAATGCAGGCAGTTTAGGGGGAAAAAATGCCAGAGGACTGGGAGCTTGTGTTCCTGTGGCCTTTCATTTCCTAGGCTGCCCCCTATGGCCAAACAGTGTGATGCGTCCTGTCACAAATACCGCAGGGAAATAGCCCCCCACCAGTTTGGGGCAGGTTTTGCTCCTAAACTTTGAGCGAAACATTCCGTGTCTAGATCTCTTGGGATTTTAACACAACAAGCCCGTTTTCATTATGTGTGGCTATGAATTTCAGAAGAAGCCCCAAGCTTGGTTGGAGCTCCTGGACACAAGACATCATTCCCAAAGGAAGACGTCCTTCTCCCCATTGTAGAGACGAGAAAACGGAGGTGCAGAGGGGGGTCGTGGGACTGTCTGGCCGGTTCTCTGATAACCCCTTTTATGCTTGTCTCTCCCTGTCCCCTCTCCAGTATGGACTGAAGAAGAAGGAAGAGAAAGAGGCGGAGGAGAAAGCTGCCCTGGAGCAGCCCTGTGAGGGGAGCCTGACCCGGCCCAAGAAGGCCATCCCTGCAGGCTGTGGGGACGAGGAGGAAGAGGAGGAGGAGAGCATCCTGGACACGGTGCTCAAATACCTGCCCGGGCCACTGCAGGACATGTTCAAGAAGTAACGGGCCCCCCCGTCCCCACCCCACTCCACCTGTTACTTTTTTCTTTTCCTTTGGTTCATTCTTTCCTTTTTTATTCAGTTCAGTCTCAATTCTGAAGGGGAAAACCTCAGTTGGCCTCTGCCCCCCTTCCCTGGCCAGGGGCTCCTCCCCCTCAGCACACCCTGGACCCTCTTCACCCCAGGATACCCTGCCACTCCATGTTTTCCTAGCTGGGCTGCTTGAACCCAGGCCTGAAGGCACTGCCCTCTCCCCACCCCCCCACCTGCCACCCCAGGAGGCCCAGGGTCTTCATCGGTGTGGTAACCCCACCCCCATACATTCCGTCACGCTCCCACTGCCAGGTGGACCATTGTCCCCAGCCAGCCAAAGTAATGACACATTCCAGCCCTGCCCAGCATGCTGACCTTCAGCCTCTGATGCCCAAAGGCTTCCAGGTCAGGGCAGGGGCGCTGAGGAAGAGAATTGGGGTAAATCTGCCCCATAAGGGGCCAGCCTGGGAGGTCCCACCGAATTCCAGCCAGGCCCAGGTCTGGACAGGAGGCTGGGGTTCTTCTCCCCTCCCCCGATAGTACTCAGCCCTGAAAGACCCTCGCAGCCCCACCCAGAGAGGCACAGCCCCTGCCAAGTCAGTCCCTCCAAATGGATCCTCTTTGTATCTGTGGAGGGACCCCAAAGCAGGACATCCCTTTGTTTCCCCAACCCAACCTAGGTCCTGGGGCCCCACTGCCAGGCTCGGCCCCACTTGCCCAGCCAAGGAGCTGCCAGGACCCTCAGAAAACACTCGGAGCCATTGGGCAGCAGCAGTCCATGCCATGGGAACTCCCCATTCGTGTGGCCAGGCTGCCCCATTCCTGCCCAGCCCCTCCCCACCTCATCCCAACCATGTGCTTCCAGGGCCAGGGGCCCCAGGAGGATCCTTCCTAGCCAAAGCCCCAAGCCCTTAGGTAGAAGCCAGTTCCCACTGACAGACGCCATCTGTCCATCCATGTCACTGGCCAAGAACAAACTCGCCTCTGGGATGTCTGAGATCTCACTTACATGCCCCCATCCCTAAATTTTCAGGATCTCCAGCCCAGTCCCATTTGTGAGAGCTCGGGGGGGGGGGGGGGGGACCCAAGGATGGAAAGTGTAGGGAAAGCCTATGCCCGTGCATGCCTGAGACTACATCGGCAATTGTATGTAGCCAAAGATTATGTGCGCACGTGCAGACATCCGTGTGCATGTGTGTTGAGATTGTGTGTGTGTGTGAACCAAGCCGTGTGTTGGAGAGTGTGTGTGCGTGCGTGCGTGCAAGTTGGAGGTGGTGTGCTTATGGGTTGCTGCCATCTTGTGTATGTCAGAGGTTGTCAGGGAAGATTGTGCGTGCGTGCATGCGTGCGTGCATGTGCGTGTGCTGGAGGGAACTCTCAGATGTGCTCAGGCATTGTGTGCACGGGTGTGGCTCTGAAAAGATCCTTGTGTGCAGTGGCACATGTTGGGGAAGGGGACATGAGTGAGAAATCCTTTCCCAGCCTGGGGCCATTCCTCCGGGTGGCCACATCCCAGAGCAGCCCTTTGTCCTTGGCCTTGTGTCCTCCCGCCCTTGGGGGTTCCTGCCTGAGGTCCTCAGAAGTCCCTGTAACGGGTCCAGGCGGTGCCCCAAGAAGCCATGCTGGGCCCTGTCAGGGCCTATCCCGTGAGCAGGGGCCAGGGAGGGGCGACTTGCCCCCTCACCCCTGCTCCAGTGACCCCAGTTTGCATCCTGCAGGTTTTCCATTTTAGTGGATTTATGCTTTTCTTTCAGAGAGACGTGTGTCTTCTCTGTCCGTTTCCAATAGTTAAAGCCATATCAGTTAGATTGCAATACTTTCAAGACGAGACAAAACAATCCATATGTTTAGGGAACCAGAAAAGTCCTGGTCTGTCCCTTCTCCGGGGAGCAGGGCCTCTGAGGCTTGCACTCCCTGCACTTGCTCCCTCCCCCTGCCTCCTCCCCTTGTGCCCCTGTGTCTGGGCCCCCAGGGCCTGCTGTCTGTGCCTGTGTCTGTGATGGGGAGCCACTTCGCACCCCTGCTGTCTGCTTGTCTGTCCGTGTCTGTTATCCTGGGCAGGATGGTCGTTCTGAATAGCCCCGGGGGCCAGTCCTGGGGCGGAAACCAGCAGGGCCCAGTTCAGGGGCTCGAGGGCTCCCCACACTCTGTGCAAGAGCCCTGCCTGGAAACAGGGTAGACCCTCTGCCCTCTGCCATGGCTCTAGGACACAGAGTGCAGGCAGGGTGTCCCAGAGGAACTGGAACCTGCAGGGCACTGGAGACGGGCCTGAGGGAGCTCAGTGCTCAGCACACCCACCCTGGTGGTCTCCACAGCTGCCAGAGGGGATCTCGAACCCCCAGAATCCCCACCCCCACCTCCACACCTGCCTCCAGACTGGTTTAATCTATGAGCACAGACAGGATACATCCCTCCAGATGCCCCCCACCTTCTTCTGAACCACAGGCCAGGAGGTCTTCATGGAGGAAGAAGCCAGGGAAGAATACCTGCCTGAGCACCTAGCTCCAGACACTGCGATGGCTGTCTTTCTGCCCCTCGGCCTGGCTGTGGACGGAGCTGGGCGGACCTGTGGCCCAGGCAGGGGGGTGACTGAGCCACACACGGGCGTAGGGCCACAGCACATGGCAGCGAAGGGATGTGAACAGGGTGTGATCTGGATACATGGTGTGTGGCCCATCGCGTGGAGGAGACCCATGTGCCCTAGACAGATGGGGCCATGTGCAAGGGACACAGACAGGCGACAAAGGGAGAGGCCCAGCGATGACCTAGTCCGCACAGGCAAGCACGAGATCGCGCAGCTAGGGGCAGAAGGAGAGGTTCGCTGCCACTTTCGTGCACGAGGCCAGAGGACCTCACTATGCTGTGTGCGCCGCAGCGTCCAGAGAAGAAAAGGTGTCTGCCCTGATTGGGTGCTGGTGCTGGGCCCAGGTTCTCAGCAGTAGGTGTCCCTCCAGCCCAGGTCCAGAAGCTTCTGGAAGGCGTCCTTGGCGGCTGAGCGTGGGGGGGGG
>PVJH01049007.1:0-10536 GCA_004026705.1 Nesogale talazaci
GAGGCTACGTGTAGATCCCTGAAGTTGGCTCTCCCTCTCCATTCCTCCATCCCTCCACCCTCCTGGTATTACCACTCCCATCACTAGTCTTGATGGATCATCTATTCTAAGTTTCCCATGTTTCCAACTTCACTGTACATCTCCTGGTCTAGCTGGATTTATGTGGTAGAATTGAGGTCATGATAGTGGGTGGGAGGCAGCATGGGAACTAGAGGAAGGTTGCATATTTCATAACTCCTACCCGGTATCTTAACTCACTCATCTCCTCCTTGTAACCCCTCTGCAAAAGGATGTCACCTCACCTATTGATGGGCTTTGGGTCCCCAATCTGCACTCCCCCTCATTAATAATAATATAATTTTAGCTCATTGATGCCTGACACCGGATCCCTTCACCACCTCATGATCACACAGGCAGGTGTGCTTCTTCCATATGGGCTTTATTGCTTCTGAGCTGAATGGCCGCTTGTTTACTCAAGCCTTTAAGTCCCCAGACGCTATATCTTTTGGTAGCCGGGCACCATCAGCTTTCTTCACCACATTTGCTTATGCACACAAATGAGGTGAGCGTTTGTATAGTTTAATGTATTTTTCATCTTACTATGCATTGCAGACTTGATCACTTCTTAAATCATCTTACTAGGTTCCCATCATGTATCCATTTATAACATGAGCAGTTGAGGGTTTATTGGACCTAGTCTGTCACTTATGGGGAAAAAGTAAACTTCCAAGCTCACATTTTTCTAAATCTCGATTGTCAAGATTGCCTTGTTTACTTGGCCTATCAAATTATTTTGGAAAGTTTCAAGGAAAAGAAAAATTAAGTGCTGATGTAGCTGCCTATATTTTGCCTATCTAAAAATGAGAAAAAGATTTACTTTTGATATTAAGGATCTTAAAGTAGATGGAGTTTAAAAGGTGCAGAGAAAAGATAAAGGAGGGACAGTTGAATAGGGCAGGGTATCTTGCAAGCAAGTGAAGAAGATAAGTCTTAAGAAAAAGTCATGAAGATTATGACTATAATAGTTCTGGATATACACTCATAGTGCTTTTTGTGAATTAACTCTTTAGCTATCTAATGATTGTACGTCTCAAAGGAAAATGAAACACTGTAATTATCATTTGTTCAAAGGCAACCATTAAGCAGGTGGGACAGCTAGACTTACAAATGCAGACAGGCTCCGTGTGTCCCTGCTCCACTGTGTGATACTGCTGTGTATCTGGAATAGGTCCCCAGAAAGATCAGGTCATTTAATGACTGGAAATCATCCACTGAATCTGGTCATTAGAAAATCTGTTGGGAAGTTTTGCCGGGATCATTTCAGGGAGGAAGCAGGGCTGGTAGCTGACTATTTTTCAGAGGAAAAAATGACTGGTAAGGAAGCGGAAATGCTGACAGAACAATAAATGTCTTGTTAAAACAAAAGGAGAGAAAGGATAAACCTTTCTCAGATTGAGGGGAGGGACACTATCTGTTTCTCTCTTTTACAATGTTAGTAACTTGAAGATAATTTTTTTGTGTGTGTGGCATCACTGCCCTGGTGGGAGTAGGAAGCCTAGCCTTGATCCCGGAGAGCTGCTGCTGAATTTGAACCATCAACCCTGTGGGCTGCAGTCCCACACACAACCACTATGCCCCCAGGGCTCAGCCGAAGGTGATTTTAATATCAAGTGTAGAGCTACAAGAATGCAAAAGAATTAGTAATGAGGAAAAAAAACCTTCTCAGGTGGACTGAAAAAAGTATAGTAAAATGTCTGCTATTCGTTTAACTTATGTATACCAAAGACTAACTGTACGCCAAACCCTGGGCATCCAGGTGGAAAAACAAAAACAAACTGTCCCTGACCCAGCTCTCTAGGGTGGAGGGAGTTAACTGAGGTCTTAGCCTGGAAGAAAAGAGCGACTCCCTCTGTTGGCTCAGGGAAAGAGGCTGCACGGGACATGACAAAGCCTGTGCTTCTCAGGTCCTTTCCCCTGCGACCTGTGTTCAGGTAGCAGAGATTTGATTTTTTTTTTTTTTGGCATCACTGCCTCTGGTGGTCGTGGGCGCTACCCAGTGCTGCTCCTGAGAGCCGCCGCTGGATTTGAACCGCCAAGCTTGCGGGCCGCAGTCCCGCACTCAACCCCTTACGCCACTGGGGCTCAGCCAGAGATTTGATTTCAAGTCAAAGAAGTGAGCTGCTCTCTGAAGCCAGGTGTGGTTTTTGGACCCATAGGACTGCTGGTTTAGATTGAAAAATTAAAAGAGAGCATAGTCCTCAGCCCTCGTTCTGACCTGCTGCAGCAGCATCTCGAGGGGTGGGAAGCTCTCAGTGGTTCTGCACTCTGGAGGTGAGAGCCTTTGTTCAAAGTCCTTGATCACGGAACTCATTGGGCTCAGCCACTATTTCACCTTCTCTTTCACTCTCCACATCATGATCATTTAGGAAAGAGACCTGATGCTAAATATATATGTACATTTAATCTAATCAAGGCATATATGCTTTACTTCTTTTTACATTCCTATTTTCTGGCTTGTTTAACATTATGTAGATCTCAATTGAGCTGTAAGTGAATGGATTTTACTCCTTCACAGTGAGCTCTTAAGATATGCCTATTCAGCAGTGAGCTGTAAATGGTTCAACATGAGCTGTTCCTTATGTAAACATACAAAAGGCCTGACCCAGACTAAATCAATTTAAAAAGGAAAACATGAAAGCTATGTTTCCTGTTATATACTTAAAGTCTTCTTTGGTTCCTTATGATTACATTATTGACCAACTATTGCAGCCTTTAGTTTATCCTCCTACACCACCTGCTGAACAGTTCAAATGGTATAGGAGAAGAGTTTCGGAAGGGCAAAGCAATTACAATTATAACTCCTACATTTTAGCCAATAAAGCAGTTTTTTGTGTTAAGGGTAGGAAGTTATGGGCATCTTTACTTCCCCCTTTCCTGATTTGAATTGCTAAAAGGCTTTAAAGACTGTAATAAGGAGGGAATGCAAAGTTCACAGACCTTTTAGAAATACATGAGTTTGAGATAAAACTTGGTTTATATTTATATTATCGAGCATTTCTAGGAAAAAATTTAATTAGGAAATGAAATGACAATATGGCGATTTACTTGTTGTAAAATAATTACATTAAACTTGTAAAGTAGATATTGTTAATACCAGGCTTTATGGTCTCCACTGTAGTCATAAAGTTATTTTCCTATAATTAGTTCCCAAGTACAGCATCATTACATTAGAATTCGTTGCTCTGATGATTTGCTAATGGTTTCTTATGCTATGGAAACTTGGTGCATTAAATCAAAGCTTCAAATAAATTATACTTTCTTTCTTGGCATTGCCATCAGATAATTTCCCCCTCTTACCAGTCCACTTATTTTGTTATACAATTCTCTGCTTAAGGAAAGTAGCATTTAAAGTTATAAAAAAAAACCCAATATACCACCTCTATAGCCATTTTCATATGCAAGGGCTTCCAAAAATTCATAGAAAATGGAACTAAAAGAAAAGAAAATGTTTCCACAAACATTTTGAACATGCCTCGTATTTGCACTGGAAAAGAAAAGTCCGGTGTAGTGTGGGATGTGAAATTTATCTTTCAGAAGACATCTTACTCTCGTATTGCTGAATGGATGTTAATAGCTGGTGCTTAGATTACATTTTGAGTGTGTTTGCCAAATTTAGTATTACAAACAAAGCACAGTGCCCCGAGTCTCCTATATCGCATTCTCTGGGTTTGGTTTAAGTGTGTGTGAGAGCAGGGGCCTGGGGCGGCCCCGATGGTTTCCTCTTAGCAGTTTCCACCTGCAGGAGAACGGCCTTGGAATCCGTGAAGAGGCCAGAAGTTGGAATCAACCCCACTGCAAAGGGCTTGGTCGTTGTTGCTTTTACCTTTAAAAATACAAAACCAAAACAGAGTGAGTTCTAGGAAGTTATTAAAGAATGAACAGTCAAAAATAGTTGAAACAAATTCTGAACCATGAGTGCATAAATAATCTTATGGCAATTTTACTGTTAGGTGGTGTGTTCTACAATTGATGTGGAGATGACTGGATGATCGTACAATTCTCTGCGGTATGGTTGAATGATGGAACTATTTAACTATGTGATATGTAAATTACTTGCCAATAAAACTGTTGTAAAAAAGAAAGTAAATCAATGCAACACTTGTATATTCTTCTGAGTTTAGAGAATTGAAGATAAGTCACAAGGGTCATGCCATCAGAAGGAAAATACAGATTTTATTTCCTAAGGTAACCAAGCAAACTTGTACATTTTGTAAATATTAGCTAACCAGCATAAAAACTTAACCTTTATATAAACCAAATAGAGTAAATGTCCCTCTATAATTTGTAATCTCAATTTAAATTGTGTGCATGACATGTGCTTGACACAGTGGAGAGATGTATGGATTGTGGTAAGGGCTGTCACAATAAAATGATTTTACAAATAATAATAAATAAAGTGTGTACATGGGAAATTTTACCTAGAGAAAACGGTTGTAGTTTCTTGGCTCCAGATAG
The DNA here is from genome assembly GCA_004026705.1 of Nesogale talazaci. Lineage (NCBI taxonomy): Eukaryota > Metazoa > Chordata > Mammalia > Afrosoricida > Tenrecidae > Nesogale > Nesogale talazaci. Next base: position 4,516 of record PVJH01049007.1, read on the forward strand.
CTCTTGGCTATAGTCAGCTCTCAAAAACCCAAGTTGATGCTGGCTCACATTGGCCCTGTCGGACAGGGTAGAACTGCCCCTGGGAGTTTCCAAAGTGCTTCATTCTCAGCAGGAGAAAGCTCCTTATTTCTCCTGCTTTCTCTAGAAGGTTAAGAAATTGTTGAAGAAAAGCATATGTTTTTTTTAAAAAATCTATTTTGAATTGACCTCAATTTTCTGTGGTAAGCGTTAGCTTGAGTTAAAAAGGAAGTTTTGCTCACTGCCCACCTTAGAATGCTTGTAGCTTGCTGAGACAGTTCACTTTAGAAATTGTATGTCATCAGATACATTGAGTTTGATGAATTAGAGGGAAAGGGAGTGGCACTCCTCATTCGACAGCTTTTCTTTTCCAACCTCCTAACGTGTGCTTTGTCCAGACGGGTCTCTCTCCTGACAGGCTGCCTCTTTCCTTCCCCTTCTTACTTTAGGCAGAGGCTGGGGAGGGAAGCACAGCATGGGAGACTGGTTTCCCTACGATCTGTTAATGATTTCATGGTGTCACAAGTTCCGTGCAAGGCCCTTTATATCTGACCTCACTTAATTTCCATAACTCCGACCAAAACTTGGATCTTTCTCTTGTCCCACTCTAGAGTGTGTTTGGCTTTAAAGGAAATGGTGTTTGGCAAAGCACGCTCCACCTGTGTACCACATCTTTTTTATCTTAAATGCTGAATCTAGTACAGGTCTCTTGACATACTGATCAGAAGAGCCAAATTAGGCTTGAAATCTCATGAAACTTAGGGCTTTATTTGCCCCCCAAATCTGTATGAAAGAATTTGTGAGCCTGGGTAAACATAAGTTAGCCCACTGAAGGAAACGCTATGTAGGGGAGGATGATGTTATTTTGACAAAACTGTTTAAGGCTAGAAATCTCGAAGAATTTCTGAGGTTTCTTTTTTTTAAAACATAACCACCATTTTTAATAGTACCAGCATAATTTTAAAATGGAGTGCTAGTCACCTCCAAATAGAAAAAAAAACTTCAAAGATAAATTTTAAGGTCTTTGTCTATAAATCTGATATTCTCTTATAACCTCTTTACTCTCTGTAACATCATAGTTATATTTTCTTTTTTATTGCAAATATAATTTATTTGGTCCCCTTTATCTGTCTCCCCGCCAAGATGTATTCCATTTTTACAAAATGCCTCATGTGTGCTTGAGAAAATGTATAGTCTCTAGTGTTTGTGAACTGTATGCATCAGTATTTGTTTCATGAAGTTTATTAAATGTTTTCATATATCTCAAATCTTTACTGGATTATAGTCTGGATTTCTGGAGGTCTTTCCTCATAAACTCTCTCTTCAGCTTATTTGATAGGCTTTAGCTGAGTTTCTAGGTTACTTTTTTCTCTTTTTTATTGCACTCACTTCCCTGTTGTCCATGCCCCAGAGAGGAGGTAATATGTAGATCCCTGGAATTAGTTCCTCTTTCTATCCCTCCACCCTTCTAGGTTAAATTTTGGTTTTAGTTTAAGTTCTACAATTTTCCTAAAATCTAATTGTCTTCTGCTCATATATAGGAGCCCCTTTGACATTTTTTTGAACAATTAATTAGTTAACCCAGTTTCTAAAGTCCTGGGGGCAGGGTTTGGGGATTCCTTCTGCCCCATAATTTCATTATATCTTCCTAAAGGTGCTTTTTATTTTTTGTGTGGATTGTGAATTACTTGTGTCTCTTACTGACTCACTTGGTCCATCTAGTAGAACCTAGTCCCTGAACACCCTTTGATGGCTTGGTTGACACTGAGTTTGCCATAAGAGATGGCCTGTCAGCTGAGGGTTTTACCTACCTTGGACAAACATCTCCAGATTGAATTTTTTCTTGAAGAATTTGAGACTCAAATCCACAAGTGCTAGTTTATGATCACAAAATCTTGGGAGGTTTTTAAACTTTCAAAAATTCTCTCTGCCTATTATAAAAACACACGTTACCTTGTCCTTTTCTGCTTGTGTGTAAAGAGGGCTGTTTTTAATTTTTTTTTTTTTTTTTTTTTTTACCAAATGCTTTCTGAACAGTGCAGTGTAAAATTCACCTTCCTCACGTGGTCCTTAGTGATGCCCAGTCGGCCCTTGGTCTCCTGTTGATTTTTCCTGAACTATGTTCCTTCTGTACAGTTTTGAAGGAGGCCTGGTGGCAAAGTATGTTAATTGTTGGGCTGCTATTCCCAAAGTCAGTGGTTCAAACCCGCCAGTGCTCCTTGAGGGACAGAGAAGGATGGCTACTCCCATAAAGGTTTTGAATTTCAGAATCCAAAAGAACATTTCTCCTCTCTTCTGTAGAGTCCTTGTGTGTATGCATGGACTCAGATACAGTGGATTGGTTTGGTGCACTTAGGAGAGCAGAAGACCACTCAGTGTTTACAGGCTTCGTTAGGCTGGTGATTGTTTATCAGGATTTCTGGAGTCACTTGGTTTGGGGGAATCTTAGGCATGTGCTCTGGGAGGTTTAAAAGTAACCACCCCTCCCCCAAATATTATAGCTGTTTTTTGTTTTTTTTTTTAAATGGTCTGTTTTATTTTTTTGTTGTTTTTTTGTTTTTTGTTTTTGGGGGGGGAATCACTGCCTCTGGTGGTCATGGGTGCTACCCAGTGCCACTCCTGACAGCTGCTGCTGGATTTGAACTGCCAAACCCATGGGCTGCAGTCCCGCACTCAACCACTTATGCCACCGAGGCTCAGCCCTATAGTTGTTTTTATTATTAGATTCATTATATGTTTCTTTTTTTTTCATTATATGTTTCTACTGATGAGCTGTATTTTAGAAAGACATGTACTTGACAGTGTTAAAGGACATTTATCTTTGTGGATTTTATTATGGTTGGGTCATAGTTAAAGAAGTGGGCTATGGTCGTTCATCACATATCAATTTGAGGGTAGTAAGAATGAAGGGATGGAGTCTAGCCTGTCAATCAGGTCATAGCCTGGTGGTGCTTCCTTGTATACCTGGCCTTCACCTGAGGATTCTGGGAACTTATGCCATGACATCTTCAGCTAGACACTCTAGAAAAGCAAAATCAGTGGACCCTCTGTGTATGTATATAGAGAGATTTTGTCTCCAAGAAATGACTCACATGATTGTAGAGGCTAGTAACTCCCAAGTGTCTTAATCAGACATCAGGCCGGAGGCTTTCTTTGACTTGTGTAGTACAACATCACCAGGTTATCTAGCAGGCTGCTGGCTCACAGGCTGTGGAGTTTTGGGGATCTCAAGATTAATAGACATTCAGGCAGGCTTCTAACACAAGTTCCAAGAACCAGAGATTAGATGGTAACAAGATATATATAGGATCCACAAATAAGCCAAAAAGTAAAGTGGTTTTCCACAATGTTTATATATGTACATATTGTAAACCACACCCCTGAGGAAACTCCCTTTTAACTGATTGGCAGCTATAACATATTTTATCTTGTAAATGACTGCACTGTAAGAAATATCATCAGTTTGATGAAAGTATATAAGATCTCATGAAGGATGACTGCATCATGAAGTAACTGTCAGATTGTATCATAACTGACAAACTACCGAGGTCCAGGTCACCCAGGATGACATACAACTTGATCACCACACACAGCTTGAGTTAGCTGCACCTCAGTGACATCTTTGCGCTTAGACGGTTCAAAAAGGTCTGCTTTCGCAACACCTTTGTCCAGTGTAGTAGGTATGATTGCTTGACTGCTGTTTCCATGGCTGTTAATCGTGGATCCAAGCACAATGAATCATTAACAACTTCAACATTTTCTCTGCTTATTTTGTTTATGTTGCTCTTTGTTCCAGTTGTGGGAAGTATTGTTTTCATTAGGTTGATTTGTGAACCAAACTGAAAACTGTAATTTTGATTTCTACCAGTGTTTCAGGTTCTCTTTGCTCTCAGCAAGCAAGGTTGTATCGCTTATAAATTCCATGGTATCAAATCGTTTTCCTCCACTCTCAGTGCTGTGCTCTTTTTCAGATAGGGCAGCCTTTTTTAATTTTCAGTTTTTAATTAAAAGATCATTTCATTGGGGGCCCTTACAACTCATAACAATCATACATCAACTGTATCAAGCATATTTGTGCTTAAGTTGCCATCATTCTTTTCTAGACATTTACTTTCTATTGAGCCCCTGGTATCAGTTCTTCTTTTTTTTCTCTCCCTCCCCCCACCCACCCTCATGACCCCTTGATAAATTATAAATTATTATTTTCATATCTTATACCGACTGCTGTCTCCCTTCCCCCCTAGGTTTCTGTTGCTCATTCCCTTAGAGGGGTGTGTGTGGTTCTGTGTCAGTCTTTGCATTCCCTTCCCCCTTCCTTCCTTCCTCCCCCCAGCTTCTCTCTACCAGTAGTACAGCCTTTTACATGGGTCGCTCAGATATGAATTATGGTGAGAGGAGACAGCCCTGGCACACACCGTCCTTCATTTGAGTGATACTGTAACCCCTTGTTCCGTCCAAATGATTGCCTTCTGGTCAAAGTACAGTTTCCGAATGGCACAGTTAAGTTTTCTGGACTAACTATTCTCAGTGTTATCCATAGTGTGTTATGAGATACATAGTCTAGTGCCGTTTATGAACAGAAATTAATATTGTTCGGATGGTCTCTGTTTTCAGCCAAGATCCATTTGACATCAGCAAAGATAATGCCCATTCCACCTCTTCTGAATCCAGCCCAACTTTCTGGCAATTCCCTGCCAGGGTACTGCTGCATCTGCTTTCAATTATTTCCTACAAAATTATATTTACGTGGGATATTAATGATATTGGCTCATAATTTCTGCAGCCCCTTTTATCACCTTTCTTTGGAATGTGCGTTCTTCCAGTTGGTTAGCCAAGGAGCTGTCAAGCAGATTTCATGGCATAGACGAATGAGCACTTCCACACGGCATCCACTTTTGAAAGCATGTCAATGTGTGTCCTCTCAGTTCCTAAAGCCTTGCTGATTCCCTGTGCTTTGCAGCCTCAGCTTCGTCTGACGGTAAGTTCTTCACGAGATGTTGCCTCTTGAGAGAGTGGAGCATCAAACCATTCTGCCCTCTGGTGGGAGGAGGAGACCCAGCCTTGCTCCTGGAGAGTTGGATTTGAACCGCCAACCCATGGGTCACAGTCCTGCACACAGCCACTACGTCACCGGGGCTCAGCCCATCACACCTTTCTTTTGGGTATACTGGGACTCTGCGTGTTGCTTCCATTTTCTTTTGATGTCTCCTGCATCATTCAATATTTTTCAAATAAAGTCCTACAGTATTGCGACTCCCAAGTTTTCATATTTTCTTTGCTTATTTCAGCCTGAGCTTTTTCTTCCTTTTGGTTTTCTTAATTTAGATCTTGGCACATGTCATGATAATCCTTTACTTTGTCTTATCCAACTGTCCTTTGAAGTTTCTGTTTATTAGCAAGTGTTAGAGGATCTTCTGGCATTTACTTTGGTCTTTCCTTTATGGTCTTTTTAATAACCTTTTGGCTTTTTTTCATGTACTGTGTTCTTGATGCTATCCTAATATCTCGTCTGGTTTTTGATCATTAGTGTCAGTGTGGCAAATTTATTTTGAGAGGGTTCCTAAATTCAGGTAGAACATACTCCGTGTAATTGGCTCCTGTGGACTTGTTAAAAAAATTTTTTTTTCAGCTTCAACTTGATCTTGCTTTTGATAGTCTCCTTCACTCTCAAACCCAACCTTCTTCTGACTGATGTCAGTAAACTTTTATACCATCTCTTCCCCAGATGTAGTTAATTTGATTCGTGTGTATTCTATCTAGTGAGGTCCATGTGCATACTTGCCATTTTATTTTGGGGAAAGAAATAAGGTATTTCCAGAAAATATTTCATTGGTTTGTAAAATTTATCATACAATATCTGATATAGTTTCTCTTAAAGCCATAGTTGCCAAATGAGTATCCTTTATTTCAACTCTCAATTCTAAACACCAGAAATGATCAATGAATCTTGATTGCCTATTTGATCAATTGCAAACTACAGAAGTTGGCAAAAAAAAAAAAAAA
>PVJH01049008.1:0-10521 GCA_004026705.1 Nesogale talazaci
AGACCCCATGTGTAGCAGAGACCCTGTGTGCAGCAGACTCCATGTACAGCAGACCCCATGTGTAGCAGAGACCCTGTGTGCAGCAGACCCCATGTGTAGCAGAGACCCTGTGTGCAGCAGACTCCATGTACAGCAGACCCCATGTGTAGCAGAGACCCTGTGTGCAGCAGACCCCATGTGTAGCAGAGACCCTGTGTGCAGCCGAGACCTTGTGTAAAACAGAGACCCTGTGTGTAGCAGAGACCCTGTGTGCAGCAGAAGGAAACACTGCTCAGATCTGCACCATCCTCACAATCCCTATATTTTAGCCCATTTTGGGAGTCCCTGTGCCAACCCATCCTGTTGAAAGTCTTTCTCATTTTTGCTGCCCTTCTAGTTTATGCAAACATACACACTAGTAACATTTTGATGAATGCTCTTCTTGTTGTTTTTTTTTATACTGTTGCTGAAACTAGGTCAAAACTTTGGGTGCAATTCATTGATGGCTAAATATGTTCCCTGACCTAGTTCAGTGATTTTTAAAGTCCTGTAATTTGTTTCCCAAGAAAACAGATGAATCTAACTCGTATATACTTTTTTAAAAAATTTTTTCATTGGGGGCTCTTATATCTCTTATAACAATCCATATATTCATCCAGTGTGCCAAGCACTTTAGCACATATGCCGCCATCATCATTTTCAAAGCATTCCTTTCCCATTTGAGCCTAATATCAGCTTCCTAATTCTTCCCCCTTCTTCCCCAGTCCACCCTCCCTCACAAACCCTTGATAAATTATGGATTATTATTTCCATATCTTACACATCATCTTCCGTCTCCCCACTTTTCCATTATTCGTCACCCTGGGAGGGAGTTCTAGATTGATCCTTCTGATCGGTTCCCTCTGTCTCCCTACCACTATCCTCTTATCCTCCTGGTATCTCTACTCTCCTTGTTGTCCCTGAGGGGTTTATCTACCCTGGATTCCCTGTGTTGCAGGTCTCATATATACTTTTAATATGACAAATAGCCAATTAGTTTCTTTCCAAATCTGCTCATTATAGGGATTGTCTGGTCTTTTGTCCCTTGTTTCGTTTTTGGAGCCTCTTATTTATTTCCACGACATGTGATCTTAGAAGTCATGGGTTGGTGTCAATTCTGGCTTCTCTCTCCCCATCTGTATCCAAGGTCACCTGTGTCAACATGCCCGTTTGGGAGCCCCACAGACATAGTATGAAGCTGCTGGCGGAGCCACAGAGGCAACCCTCTCCCAGGAACAATATCTTTGGCAGTGTCTTGTTAGGATAAAAATAACCAGGCCGTCTGCAGCTCAGCTTGGCTATTAAGGGTTGCGATTATTTTGGATCAGTACCCCAGGGCAATGGTAAAATTCTCCCTAAATTGCTTCCGCCAACCTTTTTGAAGGTTCTTTTTTAACCCAGCAATTAGTCAAAAATGAAGGCACTAAAATAACTATTGAATACTTAGTGTATTTATCTGTGGGAGTTGTTTGGATTTGAAAGGGAAATGAGAGGAAAATAGGACTTTAGCCTCTTAAAATTTTTTCTCTTTCTTTTCCTTTAAAAAATTTTGTTTTAGTGTTTTCCGACCCCTTTTCTCTTTCACAAGGAGGACTTGTGTGTGTGTGTGTGTGTGTGTGTGTGTGTGTTTCTAATTGTCAAAAGTGCACATCCGGAAGAGGAAGGGAAATGGAATTAAAGGTGCAATGAGACCAGCACCACCACGGGAGCAGGGGGTCTGTCAGGGGCTGTGTATCTCCTTACATCTTAAAAGTAGGCTGGAGCCTGCCTGCAGTCCAAGCTGGACACCCCCACTCTTTGATATGATAATCTGTGGCTGTGGGTTGGGCAGTGCTGGCAGGAGAGCAGAGGCGTTCAGATGGCTTACATATTACAGAGCTGCAGACTTCAAAGCCCAGTTTAAAAGGTCCTCTTCTCATCCAGCCAAATAGGTTTGCCTTTTACAATGCCGAGAAGAAAATCCCAACAAATTAGAGTGGAATCTTAAACAATGAAGCAGACCCAGCTCAGAAATAAGGAACCAATCAATGCTATCAACATGGTTTCTATCTGTCCTGAGCACTTTAACCATTTCCAGATGACAGCGTGCATCTGATCAGGTTCCGGGCGCTGGGCCTCTCGCTAACAGGGACCGTGGCAGCAGCTGGGGATTCCCAGACTGAGTGCCTAGACTTTTGACTCACCAGCAGGTAAACACACTGCTTCCGTGAAACAGGTTCAGGTGATTTCTGGCTGGAAAATTAATAATAATAATAATAATAATAATATAGAACTTCAAACGATTCGACTTCCATCTTTACCCAACGACTCATTCCTTTGACTCCTGACTAAATAGAGGGAGGCCCCTGTCCAGGGCTGGCCTGAGAAGATCATAGAGGATCTGGAATTCCCATCCTCAGATGATCCAGACTCTGTAATTTGACCATTTAAATTTTTTAATTTTTTTTCCTCTTTGATATCTGAAGATTATTTTAATTCCACCACTATCTTTTGCTTAGTAGCTTTACAAATGGGATTTCGTTAGTTTGATCTTTTCCATTTTTTATTATCTTGAAATATATATATACATTTCCGAAGGTGCTGCTTCCATCATTTTTGTCCCAAAGCTGTGCATTTGGTAATATTTCTTTCTCTTGTTGCAAGACTGAACAACTTAAGAAAACCTATTTTTATTGTTGGTCCAACCCCTAGTAAGCCTACTTATTGGTGCTAGGGGTCATCTGACCCATAGCAAGTGTGTTTGTCCAGGTAGACTAGAGAAACAAATGCATAAACACACACGCATATGTATAAAAGGGAGAGTTTTATATACAAGAGGAATGGAACCTTGAGAAACTATCCCAACCCAGTCCAGTCCAAGTCCCTTGTTCTGTTCACACAACTGCCACTTGACCCGTGTACATATTCTGAATGAGCACAATGAAGTATTCCAGATCCTCATCTTCTTCAAAGTTATCCACGCTTTAATTTTTTCCTTTATTTTAATAAGTCATTTTATTGGGGGCTCTTGAAGCTCTGCTTCAACCATATGGTAGTCATATCATCTGCTGTCATTTTAAGACTTAAGGGTGAAGGGGTAGAGTTTAGCCTGTTGATCAAGTTGCAGCGTGATGACCTCATTTGGAGGTGATTAGGAGAAAAATAGTTTGCTGGAGGTGGGAGACACAACCTCACTCCCTCTGACACATGCTGGCTAACAAGACACATGAAGCTACATGAGAGCCCTGGAGCTGAAGGAGTCACATGGAGACCCCTGCCAGTGCTGAGATGCCTCTACTGCCACTGGATCCTCAAGACTTTCCACCCACTGGTCTGTGATCTTCCTGCATTCAGCATCATTGCATGCGTTTCATGAACTAAAGAGGAATTTATAGATTGGTATGAGACAGATGGACTAAGATCGAACTTATGGATTTGATCTGGACTGGCCTGGGATTTTTCTCAATATTCAATTGTTCTTGTATATAAAGCTCTTTCTTGTACGCATATGAGTATCTATGAATTTGTTTCTCTACTCAACCAGGACTAACTCAAACCATTCTTAATGTATTCAATTCAATCATGGCCACCATATCATGCGAGCAAGATCACTATTTATTTCCAAAAAGGTTTTTTTGGGAATTTTTTTCTTTGGAATTTTATCCCTTCCAACCAAAACTCTGTATGCATTATTAACTCTCATTATCCCCTGGCAATTACTCATTGATGTTCTGTCTCTACCCATTTCTCTATGTTGGGTATTTCATAAATTCTCATGGACTCACACGACAGTTGACTTTATTTTCACTGAGCATATTTTTAAGGTTCAACCATATTAGGCATTTCGTTTCTACTTATGGCTGCATAATATTTCATTGTCTTGTCTGAGAAGATGAGATTTTGTTTATTCGTTCCTCTGTTGATGGACACTTGAGTTGTTCCGAACCCCTTGGCTATTGTAAGTGATGCAGCAGTGAACAATGGTGGGTAAGTATGAAGTTGCCGATTAGTTGAAGCTCCACCTCGGAATAACAAGTGGATCTAACATAGGAGGACTCTTGCCTGAGGCACAAGGAAAAGTCCAAGCAGAAAAGGATAAACAGACCTTTTTAACAAACTGAGAGACCTTGACAGCTCTGGAAGGGAAGCCTGTGTATCAAACAGGTTAGAATACAAACCTCTCTCCAACTCACATGCATACACACTACATGCCACAAGCACACTACATATATCCAACACACAAACCATCACACACACACACACACAAGTACGCAGTCCACACACACCTATACAGAGGGATTGGCTCTTCCACTGATGGATGGAGATTTCGATGTGCCCTGCTGCATTGTGGGCAATGGACTTAGCGGCTAGCCACAAAACCAGGGATTCAAACCCACCAGCTGTATGTTTCCTTGAAGATTTAACGTCTCGGAAGCACAAAGGGCACAAAGGGCACAGAGTGGCAGTAGAGTTGCTCCCAGTTAGAATCGACTGATGTCAGTGAGTGAGTCTTTGGTTGGGGGGTTTCTTTTGTTGTTGTTGTTGTTGTTGTTGTTGTTCATTCGTTCGTTCGTTCATTTTTAATGAGTGCTGTGAGTTGGGGGATGGGAGTGAAGTTTGAGAAGGGATTGTCATGCTTTCAACTTAAACTTGAACTTAAGCTGGGTATGAGAGCTGAAACTCTGAGCATCCACATTTCCAAGAGGCGATGGATGACAGTGGCAGCCCCAAACTATTTCCACAGTCCCATACCGATCAAGCTTCCTCCGTGAAATTTGTTTTGATCATTAATAAAGAATGCAGATAATCTTGCCCTTGAGCAGACAGTCCAGGGAAGCAGAATAACTCCATTACCTCCAACCATTCCAGAGAGGAGTGGTTTCTCTTAGAGGCTTGCCCAGGTGTGTCCTTGATGGAGGTCCAGGTACTGAGGACAGCACAGTAGGTGGCATAGTCTTGAGTCATGCCCTATCTCAGTCTTGTCCTGACAGCCTTGCTCAGAAGGTCTTCGACAAATCTCGTAAACCCCTCTATCTAACAACATACGCATCTCAAGCATGGACCTGTTCCAACTTCTGTCCTCCCACCTGTAAGTGTCTGCCACCGATCGTGCTCTTGTGACAGTTTCTTTGGCCCTTCTGTGCGCTTGGCTTGAGGCCAATTTTGATTTCTTGCCAATGGCCTCCCTGATCTGGATAACATAATGATGTGTCCATTTCTTTGTGGTGTCTGTCTCTTTTAAGACTTAATCAATTGCTCTTGTGTATAATCAGTGTCCTCCTAAATTACATCTGAGATGAAGTCTCTTTTGTACCCCAAATGGTTCCTTCTGGGATTCAGATGGTCTGAAGGACCGTGGAGACAGCTGTGTGAGTAGACAATCTATTTGCTTGAGGGTCAGTGGCTGCTCCACAGTGACCTAGTTGAAGGTCCACCTCGGAATAACAAGTGGATCTAACATAGAAGGACTCTGGCCTGAGGCACAAGGAAAAGTCCAAGCAGAAAAGGATAAACAGACCTTTTTAACAAACTGAGAGACCTTGACAGCTCTGGAAGGGAAGCCTGTATATCAAACAGGTTAGAATACAAACCTCTCTCCAACTCACATGCATACACACTGCGTGCCACAAGCACACTGCATATATCCAACACGCAAACCATCAAACACACACACAAGTACGCAGTCCACACACACCTATACACATCCCATGCAAGTATGCACACCACATTTTATACCACACTTGTACACATATCTCACCCACACGATATACCACGAGCTTACCACAAGCATACACAAACCACACACAAATCACAGACCTCACCCATACATACATGTACACGCATCATACATACATGTACACCACATACATGTACACACATCACACACAAGTGCACATACCACACAGGCAGAGCAGGACAGGAGGCTTAGCCCTTGCAACCCCACAGCTGTAGAAATGCCAAGCAACAGCTTCATCCCCACCAGACAGCACCGAGAGAAATGGAAAATGGCTTCCACCACCTCAGAGAACTAGTGAGCCAAATCAGGAGAATGACCAAACACTCTAAGGTTAACTGCATTAAATAGACACTAAGGGGGTGGGGGGGAATACTGGAAGGAAACACAGCACCTCATTTTCTGGACGAGGCATTTGTTTTCTTCTTTGGAGTCCACTTTCATATACTTTATGCATAGACACCTCACGTCACTGCATCCTCTGAAATTTGCCAAAATCTCATCCAAATAGCCTCTCTTATAATGAGAGTGAGATGTAGGGTAGTCTGCCATGCAAAATCTGGAGCCCCGGCCCTCTCCCAGAGGGCTTGACTCCTCAGATCTGCTGCAGCCACTTCCTGTCTGTCCTATGCCTTATCCATCTTCTGGAAGCCTCAACTTCTATGGTTCTTCTCTTCTCCCTGATGAGGGGCCCTTTCGCTTGTTTCTTAAAAGACCTTTTACGAGGCACCAATGTTCATTGCAGCATTCCTCACAATCGCCGTAAGGGAGACACAAACCCAAGTGTCCACCGGCGGATGAATGGGTAAACTGGCTCTGGTATGGGCATACAACAGACTCCTACATAGTCATAAAGATCAGTGGATTTCCGGTACAGGCCATTAGCTAGGTGAACTTTTGGAAGATTATGTCGAATGAAATAAGTCAGCTGCAAAATGATTCTGTGTATAGAAACAAGCACAGGACTACGAAATGTAGCTAAGTGTTTACCAAGGGTTGGGCTCAAACATAGGATGAGATTTTGTGAGGGTGACTCAAGACAGTGTTTCATTCTGTTGCACATAGAGAGGTTGTTATGAGGCAGCACCCAACAGCAACAACAAGGTGTGGGAGAGAGCTCTGGTGATGTGATGGTGACAAGTTGAACTGTGTGGGGGTTACATAACCTGCTGTCAATTTGAGACTCGGGAGTGAAGGAGTGGAGTGGAGCCTGTCAATCGGGTCACAGTTTAATGACCTCATTTGAAAGTGCAAGGGGATAACTAGCTTGCTGTGGGACACATGCTCACTCCCTGCAAGACATTTCTGTGGAGAAGACACGTGGAGCTATACAAGAGCTCTGGATCTGAAGGAGTCACCTGGAGACCCCTGCCAGCATTGAGATGCTTACACCACCACTGGATCCACAAGACTTTCCCCTCACAGACCTGTGATCTTCCTACATTCAGCGTCACAGCATGTGTTTCCTGAGTCTGAAGAGGACTTTATAGATTGGTATCAGATAGATGGGCTAGTATCGAACTCATGGACTTGATCTGGACTGAACTAGGATGTTTTTTTTTTAAATCATTTTATTGGGGGCTCCTACACTCTTATCATAATCCATACATCAATTGAATCAGATATGTTTGTACATATGTTGACCTCATTCTTTTCTAGCCATTTACTTTCTATTGAGCCCTTGGTATCAGCTGTTCCTTAACACCATAACCCTCTGATAGATTGTACATTGTTATTACTTTCATCTCTCACGCACCAACTTCTCTCTCCCTTCCCCCATGCTTTCTATTGTTCTTCTCCCTGTAGTGGGGTATATGATTAGGTGTCAAATGATATTTTCTTAATATACAATTGCTCTTTCTCTAAAGCTCTTTTTATACACATATGAGTGTCTATGGATTTTTTTTCTCTCATTTATCCAGGCTATCACAAACTGCTAAGTGCCAGGTCTGCAATTTGAAACCACCAGAGGTTCCATGGGAGGATTAGTAGGCCTTCTGCCCCAGTAAAGGGTTACAGTCCCAGAAACCCACAGGGGCAGTTCTACACTGTCCTGTGGGTTCAATATGAATCGGAATTGACTCATTGGTAGTGAGTTTGATTGGTTTGGAAAGGGCTGGGGCGGGCTGGGGGCAGTGGGAATAGAGAACTATTACTTACAGGGTAATGAATTTCTATTTGTTGATCGAAAACTTTGGGACATAGTGGTGATAGCTGTACAGTATTGAAATTTTAATTGTCACTACACTGTATACTTAGCAGAGAGAGGCACCCATTTCATCATAACTCTTAAAATCCCTCTCTCCACCCCGCCCTGGTGAATTTTCACCCACCCACATCTGTACAATCCCTCACCACCACCTGTCACCCTGGGCCTCAGTCCCACTCCTTCTTCTTCACACGCCCTCTCCTCACTTCTCCCTTCTTGCCCTGCCAGTACCCACCAATTCCTCTTCATTTCTTATGCAGAACAATGTAACTACTTCTCCCTTTCACTGACTCAACCTACCAATGGGGGTGAAGAGCCTCCTCTTACATTTCACCCACAAAGTGGCCCAGAGAGGAATTCTCTTTCCCCACAAGGCAGGAGCAGCTGCAGTTCACTGTGATTTAAAATAGCATTCTCCTCGACTTCACATAGTGTCCAAATATTCCCCCACAAGGATGTGCTAATTTCAAAACTGTTTCAAGTAAGACTTCACAAAATCACAGGCCCAGGACTCTGGACAGGGAGCAATCTAGAACCCCCACCTCACCCCCAAGGGACATTTTGATGATGACAATGAAGTGGAGTCAGAATTGACTGGATAGCAGTGAGTAAGTTTGGGTTGTATACACAGTTTATACTTGGTGTGCTAGTCTGGGGACACTAGAGAAACAAATCCATAGACACTCAAAAGTGTATCAGAAAGAGATTTATATTCAAGAACAATTGAACATTGAGAAAACATCCTGACCCAGTCCAGTTCAAGTCCATAAGTCTGATATTAGCCCATATGTCTGATACCAATCCATAAGTCCTCTTCAGACTCACAAAGTACATGCAATGACACCAGGACAATTACAGACCAGCGGGTGCAGAGTTTTGTGTATCAGGTGGCAGTAGACTGTTGACAGGGATCTCCCCGTGGCTCCTCCAGTTTCCAGGGCTCAGGGTCTATCAGCATGCTGCCATGTGTCTCATCAGCTGCACTGTCTCCCAAGGAGTGAGTCGTGAGTCTCCCACCTCCACAGGGAAATGCCGCCGGATTTCCCAGAATTCTCAGAGGAGAAGGCTATGCCCACACAGAAGTCTCAATCTCCAGATTGACAGGTTAGACTCCATCCCTACACTCTTAATCCTTAAATTGACACCAGATTAGGTGACTGCCACACTTGACTACTAAGAAGGTTGATCGTTCAAATCCACCCAACTGCACTGCAGAAGAAAGGCCGAAGGATCTGCTTTCAAAAAGATTACAGCCAAGAAAACTCTATGACGCTCAGTTCTTCTGTATAACACATGAGTCTCCCTGAGTCAGAATTGACTCCATAGTAATGGCTTGGGGTTTTAGTTTCATTCTCACTTCTGACAGCTCTGTGAAGTTCTTCAGTGTTGCACTTACTAACAGCCATCATCCTTGTTTAAGGCTGAGGGAACCATATGAGGAAGAAGTCGATCATGTATCCAATGCCACGGAGATAGTAGGTAAGAGTAAGTCACATGTGTGCGTCAGAAACAGAGGCAAACTTGCAAACATTCACACTACAGTCTTACAGTTGTCACACAGAGACAGTTCTGGCATTTTTTGCCCATTGCTAAGCAAGCAGAGAAAGCGCAAAAGGAAACATGACACTTTGGCTAAGAAGTTTTATCCCAATGCTGTAAATTTTGTAGACAGAATTTCAAACATGTGTTTCATTATGAAGACTTCATTTTTGTTCTTTAAAAATTAAGTTTTAGAGCCCCGGTGGCGTAGTGGTTGTGCGCGGGACTGCGGCCCACTGGGATGGAAGTTCGATTCCAGCTCCCAGGAGAAAAGGCTGGGCCTCCTACTCCCACCACCTGAGGGCAGTGATGCCTGAAAAAAAAAAAAAAGAATGGCCTTTAAAAAAAATTAAGTTTTAATGTAATATATACATATATATAGTATTGAGTTTTTTTATGTATTTTAAAAATAATGTTTATATGATTTTGCTTTCTTAATATAAGGGGTGGCAGGGGGAGGGCCAGATGGTTATACTGGAGAAGCCTATAAAACTGCTCAAAAAATGAAAACCAATCTTTCAGAAAACAGAAGAAGATGAGATATTTGCCATTACATTTTATGAAGGTACTGCAGTTATTGAGTGCTGTTAACTGAATTCCGACTCACAGTGACCTTATAGAACAGAGTAGAATTGAACCAAAGGACATCCTAAACTGTGTTCTTTCTGGGAGATGGCTGCCAGATCTTTTCACACAAGGAGCCACAGGTGGGATCAAACAGCCAGCCTTTCAGTTAACAGCCAAGCACCGCACTCTTGTGCTGCCAGGTCTCCTTAATGAAGTCAGGTCTCCTTAATGACACATCTAGACAGAGGTAATACACAGAAAAGAAAACCGTGAATCAATATGCTCCAGGAATAAGGGGAAAAGATCCTTAATAAAATATTAGCAAGTAGAATTCAACAAGATTTTTTTTAATGATATCCTATGACCAGGTGATGTTTGCTTGAGGGATACAAAGATAATTCAATATTTGAACATATTAACAGGCTAAAGAAAAAAATTTGAACTTTCATTTCACCCAATGACAAAAATCATTTTT
>PVJH01049009.1:0-10541 GCA_004026705.1 Nesogale talazaci
GGGGCTCAGCCCCCAAAATCGGGACTTTTTTAAAACGCCGCAGGACACGGGAAAAATTCTCTGAAATTGGGACTGCCCCACCAAAAGCGGGATGTCTGGTCACTTTACCTTTGGGGAAATTCTCTTTGCTATAGGGCCCCTGTAAGTTGGAATCCACTATATGGCCATGAGGTTTTTTCTTTAGGTAAGATCTGAAGGTTAGTGGGTGGTTTTTGGGGCGGGGGTAGTTCCTTTCTGTTACCAACAATGAAACCAAACTGTGCGTTGACTGCAACACATAGACTCCAGCAGAACTGCTCCTGTGGGTTTCAGAGGCTGTAAATCTTTGTGGAGCAGGAAGACTGCACTTTCTCCTGGTGAGGTGCTAGTAGTGTTTTTGAACTGCTGACCTGAAGCTAGTGGTGTAGATGTAAGCCCCAGTGTCCAGTGTCACAGGGCTTCCTCTCTATGCCAGACTCTAGTAAAGCATAGACTCAGACATGGTGGTTTCTCTTGGAGGCTGGTCATTGTCGCAGGAGCTTAGAGGATCATTCTCTGATGTTCATGGTGAGAACCTGGTCGCATTGAATGTGAGGGCCCTGAAGTATGAAACTCCAGGAATTTTTCGCTCTCAAGTTTAGTCTTCAGCAATTTGTCACTTGCCAATATTCCTACGTCCAGGGCCTAGTGGTAGTTTCTGCTCCTTGCTCCCAGGACTGTGAGTAGGTCTGTAGCTGTCTATATCTTGACCTTTAGGGCAGTGAGTTTACCCTTTAACTTCAGTTCTCTGATCTAAGAAAATTTGTTGCTTTTTAAATGGTTTTTTCCTAGCATCTTCTTGTGAAGGTGATAGTAACGACATTGAGTTCATTAAACATTGGAGCAGAAGCTAGAATTTTGTTAAAGGAAGTTTTAATTTTATATATTTTTCTTGAGTAGTATTTTTATTGACATATCTTTTTCATTACAGTATATCCCTTCCCTTCCAATATAGTTCTGTTGTTGAATCCCTTCTGGTTGGGCTATGCAATCATCAATGCTACTATTACTAGCCCCCCCCCCCCCCAATTCCCCATATCCTCCGACTCCATTACTTAAGTCAGTGTTTCTGAGGAATAATCTGTCTTACCTACCATGTACCGAGTGATCTTAAATGAATACACAAGTCAAGCATGACCAATGACGTATATCACCTACGGACCATAGTAAGGGGATAAAATTTTAAAGAAGTAGAGGTATATCTGTCATTCATCAGTGTTACGTTGCAGCCTAGATGTATCTTCTGTTCTCTGAGGCCCAATTATGAGGAACTGTCTTAATTGCCCTCCTGGTGGACAGTGGGTCTTCACAACATCCAGTCCCCTTCATATTAATTAGAATGCATGTTTTTTGAACTTGTGATACCTCTTCCTGTAACACCTCATGATCACATGGGCTGGTATGCTTCTTCCATGAGGGCTTTGTTGCTTCCCACTCGTTCAACTCCAAACCTTTAAGATCCCAGGTGTATCTTTTAATAGCCAGGCACCGTCCGCTCTCTTCACCACATTTACTTAGGAATGTTGACAGAATTTTCAATCAACCTTTGAAATATAATCTCAGATACTGTGCTTGTCAAAACCAAAATGTCAACAGTAAGTTCTTTGACTGGTTTCTTATATTTTTGTTAAAGTAGATCATGGTAACGGAGCAAAGGCTGGCCTCCTACTCCCACCACCTGAGGGCAGTGATGCCCCAAAAAAACAAAAAAATAAAGTAGATCATGTTAGCAAAATTTTAAAATAATTACAACTCCGATTTAATGAATTTAGATAAAAATTTGGACATTCTTTTTCTTTTAAGAATCAATGTTTGATCTATATTTTTAGCGACTGCAGGAAGAAATCACCAAACAGTCTCCAACACTGCAAAGAGATGCTTTGTACATCAAATCTGTAAGTTGGCATTTTTTTCAAAATTTAGTTCCATTTTATTGAAGGGTTTTGAATTCATTAATGTTATTTGTCTTTATTTTTATTACCAAGGAATTGAAAACCAGCATGGTATTTGAATATACTAAGATTTCTATGCATTTTCTTTCTTCAGTCCAAGATTAGCCGGTTGCCTGCTTACTTGACAATTCAGATGGTTCGATTTTTTTATAAAGAGAAGGAATCTGTGAATGCCAAAGTTCTTAAGGTTAGTGGTGGACTTTAGTTTGTATAATACATTATATTTCTTTCAAAGCAGTGCCTTACTTAAAGTAGATTGCACGATTCCTTTAGGGGTAGTTGAGCTTTCCCCATTATTTGTTAGCACTATTTACATGAAAGGATCCTTGATGCTATAGTGCACTGGTTCTCAACCTGAGGGTCTTGGCCCCTTTGGGGTGGGAACGATCCTTTCACAGGGGTCACCTGATTCATAACAATAGCAAAATTACAGTTATGAAGTAGCAATGAAAATAATTTTATGGATGGGGGAGGTCACCACAACATGAGGAATTGTATTAAAGGCATGAGGAAGGTTGGGAACCACAGCTGTAGTGAGTTATGCATTGCATTGCAAATTGTACAGTCTGCATTTTAGGAGCTGCTCCCTGGGAGAAAGAAGAGGCTTTAATACTCTTGTAAAGATACTACTTTAGGGCTGAGCCCCGGTGGCGTAGTGGTTGAGTGCGGCACTGCAGCCCACCTGCTTGGCCGTTCAAATCCAGCAGCAGCTCTCCAGGAGCAAGTCTGGGCCTCCCACTCCCACCAGAGGGCAGTGATGGCAAAAAAAACAAACCACTTATTTATAATCCTTGATTTAGGAGCCAATTTTATGATTACACTGTGGTTTCTTCTTTTTTTTTTTCTTTCTTTCTAGCATTTAATTCCATATTCTTGGAGGGGAGGGGCATCACTGCCCTGGTGGGAGTAGGAAACCCAGCCTTGCTCCTGGAGAGCTACTGTTGCATCTGAACCACTTAATTCCATTTTTTACAAGTATTTTGACGCCCTCTTTAAAAAAGTACTACTATGGCTAACTTAAACAGAATCACTATTATTTCTATAAGTAAGAGAAAATGGCAGTGAAGTTATAAGTAGCCCGTTTGTAACTTGAATCCACAGCAAGTTTTGGGCATCTATTATTTATATAGCTATTCTATATTTCTAAAGTCCTTCTTTAGTCATTAAATAATTCCTTTGTGGCCAAATTCATGGGTTAGAAGGCTTCATGGAACAAGAAGGTTTTGAGATTCTTCATCTTAAAAACATCAGACCAAATTCGGCACTTGTTTTTTTAAAATATTTTTATAAATTGGGAGGAGAAAGCAGTATTACTCCCTCCATTTTACTTATTTTTTGAAACTATGCAAAGCATAGTTTATTGAATGCAAAGCATTCAATACTTTCTACATGTGTAATTTATTGATTATAGATTTTGAATTGTGTAACTGGTCTTATTCTCCTTTTCTGAGTTATTCTGCCTACTGACACGAACTCTTTGTCACCTCATTTTCTTTCTTTTTTCTGTCCCGCCCCCTTCCTTTTTTTTCTGGTATCACTGCCCTCTGGTGGGAATAGGGGGCCCAGCCTTGCTTCTGGAGAGCAGCTGCTGGATTTGAACCTCCAACCCAGTAGGCCGTAGTCCTGCACACCACCACTAGACCACTGGGACTCAGTCTTTTTTTTTTTTTTTTTTTTAAAGAGAACACTTCCTTCAATTCAGTGGATAAAGTATATTAAAAAGAGTTGTACAGTCCTTACCACAATTAATTTAGGACATTGTCTTCATTCTTGTGCTCATTATTTGTGCTCATTATTATTAACTTCTTGTTTCCTCCAACTTTCCTTGCCATAACCCTACAAAAATATTTAACGACTATCTCCATAAATTTATTCTGAATTTCACCCTGGACTGATGCTATGTGGCAGGACGTGCTTGGCCTGTTCCCCCCAATACGAGAATATAGTGAGGCCTCTTTTGACAAAGAGGTTCTTAAGATGGACAAATAAGGGGGTGATATATGGATCAAAAGCATTAGCTAGGCATACCGCCTTGTTCAGGAGACTGGAATAGAGAATTACATGATCTGAGAACAGATAGATGCCTGCCTTTGTCTTGTGTTTATACTTACAATAGTGACCTCATACAATATTTTCACTTTTCTAGTTGACTAACTTTGTTCAGCATAATGATTTCCTGATCCATCTCTGTCATGAGGTGTTTATAATATTCCATTGTGTGCATGCACCAGAGATTTTTTAAAAATCTGTTGAGATGTTTGGACTATTTCCAGCTTCCTGTTATTGTGAACTATGCTATGATATGCCATTTGTCTGTTTGTCTTGTCGCTTAATTCTTTGTGTTGCCCATCATTGCCCTCTGGTGGGAGTAGGAGGCCCAGCCTTGCTCCTGGAGAGCTGTTGCTGGATTTGAACCGCCAAGCCAGTGGGTTGCAGTCCCGCACACAGCCACTACACCATTGGGGTTCAGCCCTCGCTTAATTCTTTGGGGTGTGTACCTACACAGATATTGCTGGATTGTGTGAGATTTCTGTTACCAGTTACTTCAGTGCTTTTCCTCCCCTGACTGCATGTTTACAAACTCAGCAGCAGTGTATGAGAGTTGTGATGTCTTGCATGCTCTCTCGCATTTGTTTGCTTTTTTTTAAAAAATGGGTTATCGTTGTGGGTATAAAGTGATAGATATCATTGTTTTGATATGCACCTCCTAGTTGTGTGCATTTGTCATTTGGTAATCATATGACTATCATTCGTGGTAAATTATCTGTTCATGTCTTTTGCTCACATTATAGGTAGATTTTTTTTCTTAATGAGGTGTTGCAGAACTCTCGAAGATTTTAGATATTGGTCCTTTGGCCATTGTTGCTGAAGATTTTTCCAAGTTCGTGGACTGTTTTATTTTTTTGATGAAGACATTGGATGTGCATAAGTGTCTTGTTTTAGTAGGTCCCTTATTTATTGGTGGTATGTTTGTGCCCTGCGTGAAGGCACTTAAACTTGTTCTAATCTCTTCATCGATGATCCTTAAAGCTCTGAGATTTACATTTAGCTTTCTGATCCATCTTGAGTTTGTTTTTGTACATGAGGTGAGAGTCTGTTTCATTCTTAAGCAAATAGAGATAACAATTTTGCCAGCACTGTTTGTTGAAGAGGCTTTCTTTTTCCAACTCAGTGTTTTTTGTTCCTTTTTTGAAAATCAGTTGCCTATAGGTGGATGGATTTCACCTCAGTTTCTTAATTAATCTTTTGAGTTGAGGTTATCAAATTTGATCCCTAAATGTGCATGGGACTCAATGCAAACATGTTTTATTAATTTAGATAAGCTTTTGTTCAATTTCAAGAAATCTCTCAGAGAATATTTTTGCATTCAGTTCAAAGACTATTTCAGGTAGTGCTGTCAGGAGGTTCTTTAACATTCCTTCCACAAAATCTGGGTTCATCTTCTGGATTTCCCCCCATTTGATGAAGATTCTTCTGTAGAATAGTTGATGAAAATGTTAAGTAGTGGTCGCTGGCCACCATCTAGTTCTGGCCTCCTGTCAAAAGAGTTTGTTCATGGAAGCAGTTGCTCCACATACTTCATTTGCTCCTCTTATTCCTGACCCCTCCTTGACTCTGTTGTGCCAGGGGAAACAGAGACGACTCGTGCTGTAGATGGCCACTCATAAGCTTTTAAAACCCCCAAGCACAACTCAACAGAACAGGAAGTAGAATGGTGGGACAAAACACATTCATTATTGAAGGGAAATGGCAGAAACCACCTACAGCAATTTTTGAGTGATTTTCAAAGGTTTTGCTTTCAACTTTATTTAAATTATGAAAGCAGTAGTTTAAAATATAATTGACTGGTCTGAGCCCTGGTGATGTAGTGGTTGTGTGCGGGACTGCAGCCCACTGGGATGGAGGTTCAATTCCAGCAGCGGCTCCACAGGAACAAAGGCTGGACCTCCTACTCCCACCACCAAAGGGCAGTGATGCCCCACCCCAAATAAATAAATAAGAAATAAAATATAATTGACTTTCAAGCTTGATTAACTACCTTGACAAATCTATACATTTGAAATTTTTCTTGTTGGTTCATAAATAGGATGTTAAATTTCCTCTTATGTTGGATGTGTATGAACTATGTACACCAGAACTTCAAGAGAAAATGGTCTCTTTTCGATCAAAGTTCAAGGATCTGGAAGATAAAAAAGTGAATCAGCAACCAAAAGTAGTAAGTACTTACTAGCAGTTTTCTAATCATAATATTTTAGCCTCTTTTCTGTTCTCAACAAATACTTTTCACTAATCAGTAAAAATGGATGAACATATGCCAGGTTACAAATGCCATCCATCCCTGTGTGTCTTAGTAAGTCGTATTTGTAGGTAAGTGGAACAAGTGTATGTGGTTCTTACTTACTCATTATTTTAATTCTAGAAAAGGCTCAAAGCCAGTGATTTAAAAGCTGCCAATATAGCAAGTGAAGGTGATTGTGATGAAGAATGTGTTGCAGGTGGGGATTGGTTCAATTCTTTCAAAGTGAGGGCAAAAAAAATGTGAGGGACAAAAACTTATTGCCGTCAGGTGAATATTTATTTACTTATTTATCAAATGATCATTTTATTGATTTTTTTTTAGAAAAAAATCAGTTTATTGGGGGCTTGGACAGCTCTTATCACAGTCCATACACCAATCCATTGTATAAAGCACATTTGTACATTTGTTGCCCTCATTCTCAAACATTTGCTTTCTACTTGAGCCCTTGATTTCACCTTATCATTTTTTCCCATCCCTCCCTACATCCCGTCTCATGGACCCTTGGTAATTTATAAATTATTTTTGTCTTATCTTACACTATCCGACATCTCCCTTCACCCACATTTCTGTTGTCTGTTAACATCCCCCAGGGAGGAGATTATATGTAGATACTTGTAATCGGTTCCTCCTTTCTACCCCACCATCCTTCCACCCTTCCGGTATTGTCACTCTCACCACTGTTCCTAAAGGGATCATTTGTACTGGATCCTGTGTTTTCAGTTCCTGTATGTACCAGTGTACATCCTCTGGTCTAGCCAGATTTGTAAGATCGAATTGGGATCAGGATAGTGGGTGGGGGCGGGGGAGAGCATTAAAGAACTAGAGGAAATTTATGTGTTTCATCGTTGCTATACTGCACCCTGACTGACTTCTCTCTTCCCAGATACCCTTCTGTAAGGGGATGTCCAGTTGCCTACAGATAGGCTTAGGTCTCCACTCTGCATTCACCCTCATTCATAATGATATGATTTTTTTGTTCTTTGATCCTTGATACCCAGTTCTATGAACACCCCTTGATCACACAGGCTGGTATGCTTCTTCCATGTGGACTTTCTTGCTTCTCAGCTAGATGGCTGCCTGTTTATCTTTGGTACTTTAAGACCCCAGGCACTGTATCTTTTGATAGCCGGGCACCATCAGTTTTCTTTACCACATTTGCTTGTGCACCCACTTTGTCTTTAGCAATCGTGTTGGGAAGGTGAGCAACATGAAATGCCAGTTTAATAAAACAAAGTGTTCTTGCATTGAGGGAGTACTTGAGTAGAGGCCCAGTGTCCATCTGCTACCTTAATACTAAACCTATAAATATCTGCACATAGATCCATTTCCCCATCATCATTTATAAATATATTTATATATGCACATGCCTGTATTTAGATCTCTATGTATGCCCTTTGCCTCCTAGTTCTTTCCTCTGTTTCCTTTTACTTTCCTCTTGTCCCACTATCAGGTTCAGCCTTGATTTAGATTTCAGTAATTTCTCTTGGTTACATTGCTCTTGATCAAGCCCTACCAGACTTCCTATGCTTTCCTCACCATCGATTTTGGATCACTCGTTCCCTTGTTCTTGGATTTGTCTCATTGCCCTTGTACCATCAGTTGTATCAATGTATCATATGTTGTCATCATTTTCTAAACATTTACTTTATGCTTGAGCTTCTAATACCCACACTCCCCCCCACATTTGTGACCCCTTGATAAATTATAAATTATTACTCCTTTCATATCTTACACTGACCTCTGTGTCCCTTTCCCCATGGTTTCTGTTGTTCGTCCCTCTGAGGGTGGTCAGTTCTCCCTTCCTCTCCTTTTCTTGTCAGGTGACTCTTAACATCCAGTTCTCCAGGGTAGAATTATCTGTGAATTTTCCAGACTGTAACTCTTATAAGAGCAGAAAGCCTCTGTTTTCTTTCTAGGAGCAGTTGGTGGATTTGATCTACTGACCTGTGGTTAGCAACTCAGCTCATAACCACTCTGCTACCAGGGATTCTCAAATATGTGTAAACTTAAAGGACAGGTAGGAGTTGTCCATAGCAGGGTGTTGTAACCTTGGCTAGTCTGTATTCAGTTAGCCTATCGATACATCTTACATATTGATGCAGGCCTTCAGAGCTTTAGGTATATTTTAGCTTAAGAAACAAGAACTATAGCTGCAGTAATTATGTCTGTTATGAAGGAAAAAATTACATAACGTGGACAGATAATACCCAAGTTTTCACTTTTGAGGGTTAAATACCTAAGAAGGCACTGACTGGCTAGTTTGTGTGATTGTTGCATCTTTAGTTTTTAAAAGACCTCGCTGGCTGAACCCCGGTGGCCTAAGTGGTTGAGTGCGGAACTGCAGCCCGCGGGCTTGGCGGTTCACATCCAGCGGCGGCTCTCAGGAGCGGCACTGGGTAGCGCCCACCACCACCAGAGGCAGTGATGCCCCCCCCCCAAAAAAAAAAAAAAAAAGACCTCGCAAAGTTGTTTTCCACATTCAGTGTGCTGCTTTACTTTTTTTTTTGGGGGGGGGGGTTGGGGGCATCTCTGCCCTCTGGTGGGAGTAGGAGACCCAGCCTTGCTTCTGGAGAGCTGCTGTTGGATTTGAACCGCCATCCCAGTGGGCCGCAGTCCCGCACACAACCACTACAGCACCGGGGCTCAGCCCTGCTGCTTTACTTCTTAGTAGTGGTGTACCACTCCCTCTCTGCACACACTGATGCCAGCCTTTTGGGTTACCATTGTATTTTAATTTTTGTTATTCTGATATGTTAATAACCATTTGGGTAGGTTCATTTTGGTTTTAATGCACAATTCTCTAATGGCTAAGAAGGAGTTCCTGGGTGGTGCAAATGGTTAAGCCCTTAAACCCAGAAAGGTTGTAGTGGTTCATATTCACCCATCATTCTTAGAAGACAGGCCTAACTATTGGATTCTGAAAGGTCACAGCCTTGTATCCCTATGGAACCGCTCTCCATACACGAGATTCCCACAAGCCAGAAGTGAAGCAAGGCCAAGTATCCAGTGAACTAAAGCAGCAGCGGCACTTGAACATCTTTTTATATGCTTTTTAGGGCTGGCTGGTTTATCTTCTTTAGCGATACATCTCATTGCCTTTTGCCCACTTCCTAATTGCATTGTTAGTCTTTAATATTTAGTTTTGATCATTCTTTTTATATTCTATGTACTAGTCTTTTCTTAAATATCTGATTTTCAAATATTCCCACTGTGACCTGTCTTTGAAGCAGAATCATTTGTAGAAGAACTTTTAAACTGTAAGGAAATCTAACTTAATCTGTTGTTTTTAGTGGGTGATTACCCTTTTATGGTCACATATAAGAAATCATTACCTGTTCCAAGGCTGAGATTTGTACCTGTTTAGAGAACCCTTGGTAGTGTAGTGGCTACACGTTTGAAGTCACCAACTGTTCTGTAAGAGAAAGATGGCCTTTCTCTGCCTGTGGAGAGTTAGTCTCTGAAACTCACAGCGCAGTTCTCTGCCCTATAGGATTCCAGGTCTTAATTAACTCAATGGGAGTGAGTTTACTTTTATTTTGTTTAAAAAATGGCTTTAGAGTAGTTTTAGCTTTACTATAGATCTTAGATTCACATTTGTAGATACCAACTTGTCCCAGTATTGTTTATGCATTTGTTTATAGGTTTGTGTACCCTTATGTCAGTACCACACTCTTGATTACTTTTTTCCTCCCAGCTTTGTGGAACATTTCAAAATATTACGAAACCTTCAACTTTGTTGTGTTTTAAGTTTGTTTTGGCTATCTTGGGACCTTTGTATTTACATGTGTTTTTTAGTCAGCTTATTGTTTTCTGCTAAAAAAATCAGTTAATATTTTGATAGGGATTACATTGAATCTAGAGCAATTAGGCACTAGTATTGCAATTTTTTTTTGGGGGGGGGGGGGCATCACTCTCCTCTGGTGGTGGGAGTAGGAGGCCCAGCCTGTGGAGCTGGAATTGAACCTCCTCAGCCCCAACTAGTATTGCAATTTTAACATTAAGTTTTCTAATTCATGACCTTGGAGTTTTTACTTTCATTTAATAATTTATATTAATGTTTTCAGTTAGCAATTCAAATACTTTTTGTTTGTTTGTTTTTTGGGCATCACTGCCCTCTGGTGGTCATGGGAGCTACCCAGTGCTGCTCCTGAGAGCTGCTGCTGGATTTGAACCATCAAGCCTGCGGGCTGCAGTCCCGTACTCAATCACTTACGCCACCAGGGCTCAGCCCCCAAATACTTCTTTGGTTGATTTTGTTCCCAAGTATTTAA
>PVJH01049010.1:0-10430 GCA_004026705.1 Nesogale talazaci
AAAAAAAAAAAAAAAAAAAGGAAAGTAAGTGACACTTTAATCCACGCTAAATCGGCGGGAAGCCAGAACTAACAGATGGTCAGAAGGGGCCACCACAAAATGCGGGGAACCCTGATCAGGACTGGCGGGGGGCCACTGAAGTTCCAACGATGTCAATGGACCAACTAGATCGATTATATAAACTCAGGGGAAAACTGGCCTTTTGAGAGAGCGCGGATCCAGGGATCCCTCAACTCCTGCTCTCTCCAACTTTATCCGTGAGAGTACACCGGTGAAGGCAACGCTTCTTGGGACTATGATATTAGCATAATATCATAATTAGCATAACCATTACCGCGAAAGGGTGCTGTTACTGCGTTTCCTGATAGTCCTGTTCTCGTCCGAACGATGGGATCGAACGATTGGATCGTTACGAGTTACTGGATCGTCTGACGTGCTTGGGCAGGGAACACCCGGCGCATTCCAAAGTGCCCACGAGCGACAAGTCATCGCTGGAGGTGAAGGAGCCGGTGCAGGAGAAGCGGGAGCCGGAGCCGCCCAGGGCTGCCGGGTTCGCGGTCTCGGGAGGAGGAACCGGGGCAGGAGGAGGAGGCCCCGGAGGCGGGACCGGGGGAGAAAGAAAAAGGAAGTCGCGGAGCGAGGGAAGGAGACAGGACCCGAGGAGCCGCGGGAGGAAGAGCCCGCCAGGCCTCGCTCCCGCGTACCCGCCGCTGCGGCCCGCCAACCTGGGCAGAGACCCCCGCGCGCCCGGCGCAGAGCGGGGCGGAGGGAGGACGCACGGGAGCGCGCGACGGCGGCCGCGCACGGAGCCGGGTGAGCGCGCGGGGCTGGCCGGGCCCGCGCTGCCCCGCGCCCCTCCCCTCCTTTTCCCTCTCCCCCTCCCCTCCCCGAGCCCGCAGACCCCGAGGCCCTTCTCGGCGTTTGGGGGGGGGGGGCGCTGGGGGTGCCAGCTCCCACGGCCGAGCCTCAGGCTCCCCGAACTTCCTACTCGGGCTTGGCCCAGGGGCGGCGAAACCGAAAGCGAAGCCGCCGCTGGGCGCCCTAGCGCGGGCAGGGGGTGCGCTCCCGGGGCGGGGGTCGCCAGGCCTGGGAATCCCGGCCTTCCGGTAGGCGGGGTGGGGGTTCAAGGCCAGCGCTGAGACTTCCTCTGGGCTGGCGATTCCGCGGAGATGAGGGAGGAACCATTTAAAGGGGGGGGGGGGCATGCCCGCCCTGGCCCGCTCACCTCTCTTCCGGAGAACGAGCCTGTCTGCTCCGGTAAGGACCCCCTGGAGGGGCTCTGGGGGACGCAGCCCCGCACACAACCGCTGCGCCACTAGGGCGCAGCTTCTCTTTCCTCTTTTTTATAACCTAAGGCCCCTCAGAGAGATGCAAGAGAAGTTAGTAGGCCCCTTAAGTACCCCCCCACCCCACCGCAGGCTGGGGAAATCGTCCCCCACGTGGTGTCTCCTGCCAACTCACCCCAGGGGCGCAGTCGTTTTCCTGAAGTGTGGCGGTGTCTTTTGGGGAGCGATGCAGGGTGTGGATTTCCCTGTCAGTTAGAAAGGGCAGTGCGCGCGCTACTGCCCCCAAATCCCACAGGTATCCCTGGCTGGAACGTCTCTTCCGCGCTTGGAAAGAGCCTGTTTTACAGGTTGCCAAAACCTAAGCCTTGCGCATAATCTGAGATGCTCCCAGGTGATAGAGACGGGTCCACAGCCACCGCCAGGCCAGGAGTATGAGGTCATTGTTCCATGTGTGTGTGCGTGTGTGTGTGTGCGCGCGCGCGCGCACATGAAGGGCTTCAAGATCCTGTCAAAGTTTAGACCTGCACAAGCTGCACCCATCTCTCCTTCATGTGTGACCGCACTCCAAGGCACCCGGGTCTCTTTTTTTCTTTGACGTTGACCTTTTCAGAGCGTGGTAGAGACTGGTCAAGCACGAAACTGTTATCATCAGAAGAAGACTTTGGTGGGGAGGGGGGTGGTTCTTGTTCGGTACTGTTCATTCAGTTCTGTCTCTTAGCTACCCTATGGACCGCAGAATCATCCGACCCAATCCTCGCAATGGTTCTTAGGTTTAAGATCATTGTTAATGATCATTAAGATCATTGTTGCGGCCTTCTCCTTGAGGGACTCCCTTTTTTTTTGGCACTGCCCCACTACTTTACCAGGCCTGGTGTCTTTCTTTTATTTATTTATTTTTCTGTTCATTGAAAATTTAACGTGTGATAGGAAGCTTTAACTTAACAGCCAACAGCATAGTAAAAAGATATAATATCTGTGTTCATGGCAAAGCAGATTTCAAAATATAAAATGTACTGTCAGTACACAGTCCTTTATAAAAGTTGTATATATCTTTTTTCCAGTCAGCACAGTCATGACGTTTATAAATCCAAGATTTACGCAGCACCCTATCAAAAAAACTAAAACCCCATACAAATAGTTGTATATATTTCATACATAGAAAACTGTCAAAGGAGTGTTCTATTAGAGGTGGGCCTTATTTAATATCTGTTTAATGGTGCAACAAAATACATATAACCTTGTAAAATTTTCTACATCCATAAAGTATCTCAAAAATTAACAAGACACCAGTGAAACAGAACTTTGATAACCAGTAATTTGAAAAGGAATCTGATGAGGTGCATGATGATGTGGTACTCAAAAGTGAGAAAAATAAATTTTAAAATGAGGATCATGATAGAAACTGAGGACACATTTCAGAGAACAGTGAAGGCAGGCTCATGACAAGTGGAAAAATTGTTTAAGACATTAGACATGGGAGTTCTGGGGAAAGTATGTGTAGTAATAATGACACAGGAGATATTTAAAATCATTCTTTTAGCCTTTACCTGAGTCTAGTTACTAATTGCTATTGACATTAAGGAATGTTCACTTCATTGAAAATACTTTGTGAACCATCCTCCAATTTTTATGTCACCACAAGAATGCTCCGTGTGTCTTTTCTTCTGTAAAATGACTTTGGGTCAGGATCAAGGTACTAGGCCCAGGAATCTGAGTTTGTAAAGTGACGTGACTTCAATTTTAAGGAAAATTGCCTTCATCTAGTAAAGAAAATCACCGATCATGTGATTGTCTAGAGGTGCATGTGTGGAATTGGATTCTTTTGTTTCTTTGTTTGTTTTTGTTTTTTTGTTTTTTGGGCATCACTGTCCTCAGGTGGTGGGAGTAGGAGGCCCAGCCTTTGCTGCTGTGGAGCCACTGCTGGAATTGAACCTCCATCCCAGTGGGCTGCAGTCCCGCGCACAACCACTACACCGCCGGGGATGTGGAATTGCATTCTAAATAAGAGTGGTAAATAGAAAGAATAAAAGGAAAGCAAAACTAGGTTTTCCTTTGACCTTTGAACAAAGGCAATAGAACTTTGATACTGAGTGAGTGGCCTATCATAAACACCTATAGACTATGAAGGCTTCCGAGAAAACAAAATAAGGAGTGTTTAGTGTGAAATCTTGCCTGAGTTAAGCAGTCCTACTTCATTCCTCTGCATTCTTTGGAAAGGGGCCTGTCCTCTGGAATTAGTAAAGGAAAAGTCAGAGACCTGGCTTACTCTCTTTGAGCTCAAATTCAAGAAAACCTCGAAAGGTGCACGTCATTCACAGGAAGATATTCCATATCTTAACTTGCTCTCACGTATATCCGTTGTTTAATGCATAGGGAAGAAGCTGGAGGGAAGGGGAAGGAGGAGTCGAGAAGGGTCACTTCTCAAATAAAATCCTGAAGGATACTGTACTGGCATCGCTCCTCCAGCACCCTTAGGTCTCTGCTGGGGAGCCCCCTTTGAATTTCAGAAATGACACCTGCAAAATCACCGCCCAAGTTGAGAGTTCAGTGCACTGATTCCCAGACTCCTTAAAGGAACAGCATTCACAGTATCTTCATGAACACCCCGTTTGGGAGTCCGGTCAGGCTGCCGTGGCTATGTTTGTGAATTATGGTTTTACTGTATTCAGAGGTAAAGAATGCAACCACAAAAGACACAAGGACTCTGCAGACCCCAAATAAAAATGGCGGGTCTGGAATGACAGCTCCCTGCAGGGCAACTTGATTAGAATTCAATTCAGGTTCCATATCTGTCAGTCCCACATGGAGCATGTAGAATGTGAAGCCATACGGTGCAGGCCCCATGCCATTGCACAGTCCTCTGATTCCAGTGATTATTCCCTGAGAAACTCCTTGCTGATCAGACTGCCTTCTGTGACACAAGAGCACCGATGCTGGAAATGTGGTCCTGGATGTGACAGCCACGGTCCCCGCTGTCCACCTCGTCCATGCTGGAGAGCCAAAATCATAACTTGCTAACTGGGACATTTGGGAGCCCAAGTCCAGGAGGACAATATTATTCCCGAACGATCTGATCAAGATGCCGGGGAATACTGGCTGAGCCACCATTGACCGAATTCCCACCACAGCTAGGAAGGCTGCAATTTTAATTGACCCCAAACCCATTCCCTGCCTGAGATCGAGAATAAAACTTGAATCCTGTCCAGTTTCAGGAAGGTAGGAAAGAAACACAGGGATACGCATTAGTAAGACGGTGGAATCTTTCCCAACTTTCATCAATGACACCCAAGGATCAGCTGGTTTCCATGAAATCTGAGTTCCCCAGGAAACAGGTCTTCTTTTTTCTGGCAGAGATTCTGGAACAGCCAATAAATAAAGTGAAGCAAATGTCCAATACAACTACCACAGTGGCCACCAGCACAACCAGGCGGTCTCCATAATTGGCAGAGAGAGCTGCTCCAGGGGCGGGGCTGCCGGCCCGCCAGGCTGCACAGGTGGCTGAGACCCAGCCATAGGCAGTACCTGGCTCATGTTCCCACGTGACAGCAGCTGCCGAGGCCAAGGTCACAGAAAATGTGACCGAGACGATTCCAGACGCAAATCATGGCAAAATACCACTGGATGGAGTCTCATCAGTGGGGTGTGGGAGGCAAGGAAAGACGACAGTGCCAGTAGGAAAGGGCTTCCTGCCCCATGTGTCACACAGGAGGTTATGCTGGTGGTGCCTGTCACGGAGTGGAGAAAAGATGGCGGGGCTTTGGCGAGGTGGTGGCAGTGTTAAGATGAATGGCTAACCCAGCGGAGTGGGTCAGAGGGCAGAAGGGGCCGTATGAGTAGCAGGCAGTGTGCACAAGGCGTGGGATGAGGGACTAGCAGCATACCTGGGCTCCTACCACGGCTCTGGCTCTCATTCTGGAAGGACCGCTTTCACAGAATTTTTGGATGACGGTTATTAGCTTTCGCTGTTTTTAAGGACGTTTTGTATGTCATAATTCACTTTTTTTCCCCTTTGGTGCTTTCAGAATTCCCCTTGGGGCGGGCGGGAGGCGGGTCTTGTTTGGGATCTTTGCTTTTTGAAAGTTTGCTTTGTCATGTCTCTTGGTCTGCGTCTATTGGAGTTTATCCTATTTGGAGGTCATTGAGCATTT
Organism: Nesogale talazaci; assembly: GCA_004026705.1. Lineage (NCBI taxonomy): Eukaryota > Metazoa > Chordata > Mammalia > Afrosoricida > Tenrecidae > Nesogale > Nesogale talazaci. Next base: position 5,435 of record PVJH01049010.1, read on the forward strand.
AAACTGTAAACATTGAGGTCCTTTATCAAATGTTGTGAGAGGTGATCTGCCCTGAGTTCTTCAAATATTCTTTGTGTGCCTCTGTTGATCTTCTACTTCTGGGACGACTGCACATCGACTGCTGTGTTCGATGGTATTTCACAAGTTCCTCTTCATCATTCTTTGTGCTTCTCAAACCCATTAGGCTCATTAATCCTGTCTTCTGGTTGGCTGAGCCCGCCTCCAGGCACTGCACATTGGCTGTTAAGTCCCTCCAGTGAATTTTTCATTTCAGGTATTATACTTTCCAGGCTCCAATAATTCTGTTGGTGTCTTTTATTTATTTATTTATTTATTTTTAAAAAAGAATAGTAACAAATCATTTTATTTGAAATGTGTTTTATAAGGGTTTTTTTTTTTTTTTTGGCATCACTGCCTCTGGTGGTCGTGGGAGCTACCCAGTGCTGCTCCTGAGAGCCGCCGCTGGATTTGAACCGCCAAGCCCGCGGGCTGCAGTCCTGCACTCAACCACTTATGCCACCGGGGCTCAGCCCCTTATTTGAAATATTAAGGCCATAATCAGTTCATTTAAATGAAAAATGCATTGAATCCCAATGGGACTTACAGTGGGAGATACAAAGTGTTCACTGTGTATGTGGTTCTTTTTTATAGTGTGTATCCCTTCATTGATACTCTTGTTTTGTTCATGTTTGGTTTTCCTGATTGCCATTAGTTTTTTTTTTAACCTATGTTTCTCTTTAGTATGTGAGGATACTTAATGCTTTTGCTGTCAAGTCTTCTGATAGAGTCAGCCTGATTTTCCACTTGTTTTGTTTTGTTCTTTTAATGCAGTTTGCTTTCCTGTTTCTTTGTCCCTTGTGGTTTTCTATTGAAAACAGAACATTTGAGTATTACGCTTTAGCCCTGAAACTCAGATTTTCTCTTCTCTCCCAGTCTTGGAGTGTTTTTGTTATTTTTTCAATTGCTAAAACTCTAGTAGTCTAAAACTCTCATTTATTTCCCATAGCTATTTTTACAATCACTTTTTTAAACTAGTCTGACCACCAGTGAACTCAAAACGACCCTGCTTAAGTAATACTTTGAAAGAGATTACCTTTACTCCATGGAGAGAACTCACCTCTTCCACTTTGTTTCAGTCTGTTGTGTCTTCCTTCAAAACTTAGGTGGAGAAATGTAGAAATCAGACTGAGGTAAAAATTTAGGGTCTTTTTAGGTGTTTTCTTTATGTGCATTTCCCTGGATCATGTGTGTGGCCTTCTTAAGTCCATCCTATACAAAATAATCTTCTTTTTATGTGGGTTGCTTTTTTCTAGTCCATTCTTTTTTTTTTTTTTTCAAAAGAGTTTTACGTTCAAAGATATAAAGCAGTAGTGCTTGGATCTGTTACAACAGATCTTTCCACTGCATAAAGGTCTTTGGAGTGCTTTCAAAATCTTAGAGCTTGAGCCCCGGTGGTGCAGTGGTTGTGTGTGGGACTGAGGCCCACAGGATTGACGGTTCAAATCTAGCAGCAGCTCTTCAGGAGCAGGGCAGGGCTTCCTATTCCCACCAGGGTAGTGAAGCCAAAATTAAATCTTAGAGCTCTGATTCAGAAATTCAATTTAGTAACAAATTATAGACAAAATATAAATTTGGGGGGGGGTATCACTGCCTCTGGTGGTCATGGGAGCTACCCAGTGCTGCTCCTGAGAGCCGCCGCTGGATTTGAACCGCCAAGCCCACGAGCCGCAGCCCCGCACTCAACCACTTATACCACTGGGGCTCAGCCCAAAAGTATAAATGTTTGATATGTATAAGCAACTTAAATTTTATTGCGATAGCTATATAAATATTTAGAAACTTATTCCTTATCTCTCTATAAAAAGAAAATGTTACTCAAATTCTCAAAGCATGGTATAAATTATCTTAGAATCTTTCAATGTCTTCATAAGAAACTTGTGAGCGGGGCTGAGCCCCGGTGGTGTAGTGGTTGTGCGCGGGACTGTGGCCCACTGGGTTGGAGGTTCGATTCCAGCTCCACTGAGCAAAGGCTGGGCCTCCTACTCCCACCACCTGAGGGCAGTGATGCCCCCCGAAAAACAAAAAAAAAAAGAAACTTTTAAGTGAAGTATGTATATATATGTGTGTGTGTGTGTGTATAAATATATGTGTGTATATATATATGTAAATCATTTTGTTCAGGGCTCATACAACTCCTATCACGATCAATACATAAGTCCACGTCAATTGGATGCAGACCCCATAGGCACACTTGTTGACAGCATCATTCTCGAAACATCCTCCTCCTACCTGGGCCCCCTGTACCAGCTCCCCAAATTTCCCCTCCCTCCCCACTCACTCCCCCTCCCCCATTAGTCTGTTCTGTTCTTGAGGAGGTACTACCCTGGGGAGTGAGTATTTATATTAGGAAAACATAAAGCCAACAAATCCACTGCCCTTGAGTCAATGCCAACCGAGTGGGGTTCTACAAGAGAGGGTCGGTGAGTGCCCCTGGGAGTGTCTGAGACCGTGGCTCTTTCTGGGAGCAGAAGGCCCCTATTTCTCCTGTGCAGTGGCTTTTGCTGACCTGAAGGCGAGCAGCCCAGCCAGGGTGTAGCCACTTTGTCACCAGGGCTCCTGTCCTGTTAAGGAGGGAATTTAATTTTTACCATCTTTTCTTGCACGCTCCGAAGCTCAAGTTTTCTCTCTGACAAGGTTTTTTTTTTCTTAGATAGAAAGAACAAAATATTTTATTCTTTTCTTCGTAGATCAAAAGTACTCTGAATTCTGTCCAGTATTAGCACTATTTTATAGATACTTGACATTGAACAATCTTGAAGATATTTGCAATTTTGAATAAGCAAGCAAATTCAGAGAAGAAAAATAATAGGAAGAATTGCATTGTTTTAAATTAAAGGAACTGCCACTATTCTGCCAACAAGTTTGAAAGCTAACATTTTTTTTTTAATTTAACCTTTTTATTGGGGGGCTCGTACATTGCTTTTCACAGTACATAGTTACATATACTGGGCCAAACACCTTCACATGCCTGCTTTCATTAACATTCTCCAAATAGCCACTTTTCTGCTCTGGCCCTTGATAGCAGCTTCTCATCTTTCTTCTTCTGTCCCCCTCCTCCCCAGTCCTGATTACTTTATAAATTATTATTGTTCTGTTATATCTTACACTGCCTGACATCTCCCCCTGCCCACTCCTCCCGATGTCCGTCCTCCAGATAGGAGGCAGTCTGTCTGTCGATCCCGCAGTTGGCTCCCTATCTCCACCCCACCATCCCTCCACCCATCTGTGACAAGCTTTTACAACCGCTGTGTGGATGGCAAGATCGACAGTGCCCTCGCCGGCTAGTATCTACACCGCGTCCAGGGCTACCCTATTAACTATGTTAATGTCCTGAGATCTTTATTCGTGTGGCCTTCTCAAGGATCTTACCTTTGCCTTTGAAAGGATGTTTGTAATATTTTCTTCAGCATCTCCCATTGATGCTTTGTAGCAAGATTCTTTTTTTTTTTTTTTTTTAATTTTATTTATTTATTTTTTTTTAGGCATCACTGCCCTCAGGTGGTGGGAGTAGGAGGCCCAACCTTTGCTCCTGGGAGCCGGAATTGAACCTCCATCCCAGTGGGCCGCAGTCCCGCGCACAACCACTACGCCACCGGGGCTCAGCCCCTTGTAGCAAGATTCTTAAAAGTTTTTTTCCTCTTTCATGTTGTGAAAAGTGAAATTACATTCTTCCTCTAAGAATTTAAAATGATGATCTCCTGTGATCCTTAGGCACATGAAAAACAGCCCGTCTTAGAGAGGATGATAGGTCTGTGTCTCCTAGCAGTACAGGTATTACACCAACCACAGGACGGAACTTTTCAAGAATTTTATCAATTCTGGTCACCTGTAACAAGATGTCTCATTCTTTTTTCTTTCCAGGCACGGTTTTCAGGGCGAAAGTGCCGTACGGCTGCGTGTCTGTGCCGTTAAAAATGCAGCCAGATGTGTCCTTGGATGATATTAAGATGAAATCTGCGGACCTCCAGATAATAAGATATATAGACGGCGGGGGCTTTGGAAAAGTGTCTCTGTGTTCCCACAGAATCCATGGAGATGTGATACTGAAAAACGTGTACAAAGGGCCTGAGCGCACTGAGTGAGTTGGGAGCCAAGATGAGACGGCACAAATGAAGGACTGGCCTCAAAGAGCAGTCCTTGTGGAGGTGCTGGGCAGGGTTGCGGGCTGTAAAAGGAGGCAGGTGTGGTTTAGATCTCAGGCCGCGGCCTTTCTGTCCCATGGTGGCATGCCACTTTTTGCCCCACGGAAGGACGCAGACTCTTGGAAAGCTCACTGCCACTAACTAAAGGCAGTTCCACGACAGGGAAAGAAACGAAGGGTGATGGATGAGGAAATAAAAGAGGAGGAGGCAGCATTGACGAGAGACTTTAAAGTACTCCCCAGGGTGGAGTACGTCATTCCCATTTTTGGGGGGAACCAGCCCTCAATGAAAAGAAAAGGTGATTTGTTCGAGGGCTTTTTTTTTTGCTTTTACTAGGTAGTCCATTTACTTGTCATCCGTCTTCTCATTGACGTGGCATTTGTTGAGTGTAGGAAAGTAGGAATACCAGGATGCGTGAGACAATCAATGATGCCCTTCCAAAGAAGGCCGGGCTGTTCCTGGAAGATACAAATAGACCCCCCCCCCCCAACTGTCACGGTCCCAGTTCTACCTTACACATCCAGCTGGACTGGAGCAGGTACACAGGTAGAGATGGGAAATGGAAATACGGGGAGCCCAGGACAGATGAACCCCCTGGGTCCAGTAAGAGTGAAGCTACTGGATGGGTGGAGGGAAGGTGGGGTAGAGAGAGGGGGGGCCAATGACAAGGATCTGCATATAACCTCCTACCGGGAGGACAGACAGTGGAGGAGTGGGCCAGGGGAGACCTCGGGCAGTGTAAGTTATGACAAAACAATAATTTATAAAGTAGTGAGGGTTGGTGGGGGAGGGGG
>PVJH01049011.1:0-10528 GCA_004026705.1 Nesogale talazaci
CCACCTCTGCTGGCCTAGGACACAGGCTTCCGGACAGGCAAGCACATGTCTGCCGTGTCCTCCCCAAACCCCCAGGCTCAGAATTTGCCTCCTGCAGTGGCTGCAGACAGAGCCACCTTGCACCTGGCACAGCCCCTTGCCGCCTGCAGAAACCTGTTCGGGACAATGCGCAAGCTCTGTGGCCTCCCTGGCTCTGAGGATGCACACACACACACACACACACACACACACACACACACCATCCCCTTTCTCTGGATGTCTCTGAATCTCTTCCACCCTGTCCCTCTGTCTCTGCCACTCTCTGGCCCTATCTTCACCCTGAGGACCTGTCTCTCTCCATCCTCCACAACTCAAGATTCACAGGGAAATGACCCTATCCCTGCCAGGTGTCTCTGTGAAACCTCACCTCCTAAATGACATCAAAAGCTGGCACGGAGACAAGGCTGTGGCTGGCATCTTAGAATCACTCCCCCAGACTCCCGTGGCAACCCTTGCAGCCCTGCACTCACGTCAGAAGCTCTCCCCAGCTTCAGGAAGAAGAGTGGACATCGCCATCTGAATGGGGACCTCCCTCCCTCCGCCAAACTTTTTTGCCAGTCCCTAAACCAGCTATCTCTCCTTCCAAGCCCACTCTGCTTCTCGGCTAGGTCCCGTCACTGCAGGCAAGGGCCACCCAGAAAGAAGACCTAGCTATACCTTGGGGTGGGAATCAGGAGGAAAGGAAGTCTGGAAGTTCTTCTGAACTGGAAGACACAGGAGTCCCTCCTGCAACGCAGGTGGGCCATGCCAACAAGCGCCTTCTTTCTGCCCTGCAGGCCCCCTCTGGGACACACAGCTTTCCCCTGAGCCCCCTTAGGACCAACTCCCACCCTTAGATGGTCCCCCAGGGAATGGACCCCCGTGTGCTCACACTTGGCGCAGCCACCTACTTTTGCAAGCGGGGAAAGAGCAGCGGCCCAGAGAACAGAGAAGCCCAGCCCGCGTCGCCCGGCGGCGGTCAGCACAAGCCAGGACTGAGGACAGCCCCTTGCAGGACCGCTCCTTTGGGGGCAGAGGAAGGGGTTACACAGAGTCACACAATAAAACAAACCCTGCGTGAACAGAGCCAACCCAAACTCCACGGGCCCCCAGCAAGTCGATCTGAGTCACAACAACCTGACAGGAGGGGCTTGACCTGCCCCTGTGAGTTTCGGAGAGTCTCACTCTTTACCGGAGTAGAAGGCCTTGTTTTTCCCTCCCAGGAGACCAGCTGGGGGTTTCAAACTGCTGACCTTGCAGTGAACAACTCATCTCCATAACCACGAGGCCACCAGGGCTCCTTAGAGTGAAATAGGCAACCCCAAGAGGGCATGTGAGGTCCAGTTCCTCTCAGATAAAATATGGAGGACACAAATGTGCTTAGAGGACACAGAGCTTCTGTTAAAGGTGCTGGACAATGGGTGGTACAGATGGGGGTGGTGGCTGTAAGCCCTGATGGACATAATGCTGTGTGAGCATAATGAAGTGCCTCGGCGAGGATGGGTGAGATGACAAATGTTTCGCTTCTCGTAGATTGACCATGAAACCCACAACCAGACTCACTGCCCTGGAGTCCATGCTGATTCACAGCGACTGTGTAGGACAGGGTAGAACTGCCCTGGTGAGTTTTCGAGACTGTCCTCTCTATGGGTGTGGAAAGCATTGTCCTTCTCCCTCAGAGAGGCTGGTGGTTTCAAACTGCTGACCTGGCAGTTAGCAGCCCCACCCTTAACCAACCGCCCCGCCACCTGGGGCTGCCTGTATATGGACCACAGCGGCTCAATTGAACCTAAAGGTTAGTGTAGTGTTTGACTCCTAACCTCCGGACCAGGGGTTCAGATCCACTCAGAGGCAGTGAGGAAGAGAGTCCTGACTGTCAGAAGGCCTCAGTCATGAGACGATGGAGCAGTTCTCGCCTGTAACACACAGCGCGGCCTGGGGTCGGCATCGATTTTTGGAGGGAGGTTTGGTTTTAAATTTGATTTTTATATTTTTATTTTATTTTATTTTTTTATTTATCACTGCCCTCAGGTGGTGGGAGTAGGAGGCCCAGCCTTTTGCTCCTGGGAGCCGGAATTGAACCTCCATCCCAGTGGGCCGCAGTCCCGCGCACAACCACTACGCCACCGGGGCTCAGCCCCTTCTTTTCTTTTTTTAAATGAGACAGTAGTTCATTCCCACAGGGCCAATTAGTGATAAGCCTGGTTTCGTCTGCCACTGGCGGGCAAGGTTAACAGTTCGAATCCACTGAGCGGCTCCCGGGGAGAAAATCCAGATTTTCTATTCCCATAAGGCTTTATAGTCTCAGAAACGCACAGGAGCAGTTCTTTCATCCTGTAGGGGTCTCTCTGAGTCTGAATTGACTGTGGATGGGGGTTCAGGGTTACTTCCTGGAAACCACCGGCGCCACGGTGTACCCAGGCGCTCACCCAGCCAGGACGCCTCCCTCGCCAGATCTGGAGCCTATACCTTAACCACGTTTATATAATCTGCCCTCCGTGCAAGAAGCTAAGAGCTTTACATAACGCAGCTCCCTGACTCATGCTATAGACACGGGGTGCTGACCCAACAAGCCCAGCCAGAGAGGGACCCCGCCCCCACGAACCTCTACCTGCCAGTGAGCCTGGCAGGTGCCAGGGGTTGGGGATTTCCCCCCTCCCAAGAGGAAACAGAGACTCAGAGAAGGCAAGGTATTGCCCAGGGGTCACACAGCCCGCAGGCAGCAGAACCCGGATTCCAACCTGCTCATCTTCCTGATGCAAAAACAGAAAGACGGAGGCAGCTATCCGCCAGGCCCGGGGTGCCTCCTGGACTCCTGGAGGTAGAGGAAACCGTAAAAACATCAGTCTTTAACGCAACAGCCCCCAAGCAGCAGCGAGGGCATGGGGGAGTGGGGGGTGGGTGGGGGTGGTACAGACTGGGATATTGAGGAACACGGTACCCATTAGGTCCGGGGGACTCACTGGGCGGGAACTAAGTCCGGAAGGTGAGTGATGGTACCACGTCCGTCTCACCCAGGCGGCAGACTCCCGGAGAGACATTCAGGAGGCGAGCTCACCCGAAAGGGTGCTTGAACCCGGATCTCCCCAGACCCCACCTCCAACCTATGTACAAGCCCCTAAAGTCTGAGATGAAGAGCACCCTGACATCTCAAATACCAACAACTCCTGGAGAATCTAACCCAGCCTCCAACCTCTGGAATCGCCCCCATGCCCGGGGACAGCGCCCCTCTGCCCTCCCGCAGCGCCTCGGTCCGGAGAGGCCCCCCGGGTCGGCGCCGCTAAAAGGCTACTGCCTCTTTAAGAGGACGGAACAGTCGGCCGGCGTTGCCTGGCAGCACCGCGGCGGTTGCCCGGCAACGTCAACAAACGACTGGCCCGGCGTCTCCCCGCGCCTCCCGCCGCCCCCCTCCGCTGCCCCGCCCGCGCAGACGTGGTGACGCGACGGGCTGTGGAACGCCGTCGCCTAGCAACGCCAGACTGTTTGTCCCAGGCCTGGCCGCGCGACCGCTCGGGACGCCACGGGACCGGCCCGGGCGAACAGACTGGCCGGAGGGAAGCCCGCGGGGGTGTGGGGAAGGGGGCTGCGGTGATGGGCGCGAGGGAGAACCGGGCCCCCAAATTGCCGGTTTCCCTGTAGACAGCCGCCGTCTGCTGGTTGCCGGCTCCTTCTGTCTGACCCCGGACGCCTCCGCTGGGGGGGGGGGGGGGGGAATCTCGGTCGGCGCCCCCTCCACCCCGGCTTGTCTGTCTGTCCAGCGCCTCCCGCGCTCTGGCAGCCTCACATCCCCCCAACAATCAAACCCCAAACCGAGAACCCACAGCATCAAAAGAGACCAAACAGGACCGCACTGAACCCCCCCATAGTGTTTCCAAGGCTCCTGTCCGCCCCGAAGCAGCCTGCCACGTCTTTCTCTCGCGGAGGGTCCAGTGGCTTCCAACAGCCGACCTGACCTGTCTACTCACCTGCCAGCGTCTTACCCCTGCGCCCCCAGGCTCCACCCCTAAACAGTAACAACTAAACCCGCTCACAGGCACACGTCCCTGGCCTGTCTCTTTGCCTTAAACTCCCAGCTGTCTGCGTGTACTGCTGCGACTGGGGTTCCACCCAGTGGGGACAGACACACACACACACACACACACACACACACCACAGCCCCAGCCCGTCAGCCCCCTGATCCCCACGTACCTCCATGCCTGTCTTTGTAAGCCTCTTCCCTCACACAAGGCAGCCTCTCCGTCCTGTGTCTGGGAAGCTGTCCATAGCTGGGAGGTCCTAATAGCTCATCTCCAGTGGACGGTTCCAGCACCCCCACTCCACTCCCCCCATGCAGCAGCTTCATGTGACTAGGGCTGGAGCTACTCTGGAGTTGAGAAAGGAACTGGGGTGTGTGACAGTGGGGGATGTGATCGTAGGTGACTGGCTGCCTGTGTGCACAGCTGGTATTTCCTGTGTGAGGAGAGGGATGGTGAGGGCTTCCCCCTGTTCTGGGAGAGAAAGCCACTGTCAGGCTGAACAAGTGATTGACAGTGATATGCTTGCTTGGGTGGGTCTTCCACAGCCAGGCAGTTGCCATCCTCTGAAGGTAGCCATCTCTGAACCGCGGGTGTGAAAGTGTCTGTGTGGCTTGGCATCTAGCTCTGTATTTCTGTGTGTGTGTGTGTGTGTGTATATGCACTGTAAGGTCCCTGAGTGGCACAAACCATTTGGAGTCACCTGCTAAGCTTAAAGGTTATTGGTTGAACCCTGTCATCCAGCGGTGAGGCGAAAGAAAGGCCTGGCTACCGACTTCCATAAAGCGCACAGCCTAGATCTATGTACTTGTATTTATATGCTAGCTATCAAGGTAGCAGACGGACACTGGGTCTCTACTCAAGTAGTCCCTCAACAGAAGAACACTGTTCTAATAAACTGGTATTCCGTGACGCTCACCTTCCCGACCTGATCGCCGAAGACAAAATGGGTGCATAACAAATATGGTGCCTACTCCCACCACCGGAGAGCAGTGATGCCAAATATATATATATATATATGGTGAAGACAGCTGATGGTACCGACTGTCAAAAGATATAGCCTCTGAGGTCTTAAAGGCTTGAAGATAAATAATGGCCGTCTAGCTGAGAAGCCACAAAGTCCACATGGAAGCAGAACACCAGCCTGTGTGATCATGAGGTGTCGATGGAATCAGGTATCAGGCATCAAAGATCCAGAACAAAAAAATCATATCAATGTGAATGAGAGGGCGTGTGGAGTGGGGACCAGAAACCTATCTGTCAACAGTCCATTGGACATCCCCACACAGAAGGATCACAAAAGATGAGCCAGTCAGGGTGCAGTATAGCACTGATGAAATATGCAACTTTCCTCTAGTTTGTTAATGCTTTCTCCCCCCACCATCATGATCCCAATTCTACCTGATAAATCCGTCTAGACCAGAGCATGTACACGGGGACAGATAAGAGATGGAAACACAGGGACTCCAGTAGAGATAAACCCCTTAGTACCAGTATTGAGAGTAGCAATACCAGAAGGGAAAGGGGAAGGTGGGGAGAGAAAGGGGGAACCGATCCCAGTGATCTACATATAACCCTCTCCCTGAGGGACGGACAACAGAAGAGTGGGTGAAGGGAGACACTGGTCAGTGTATGACAGGAAACAATAATAATTTATAAATTATCAAGGGTTCATGAGGGATGGAGGGAAAAAACGAGGAGCCACACCAAGGACTCAAGTAGAAAGGACATGTTTTGAGAAGGATGTTGGCAACACACGTACAAATGTGCTCCACCCAATGGATGGATGGATGGATTGTGATAAGAACTGAACGAGCTCCCAATGAAATGATTTTTTTTTAATCACCACCTAGAACAGGGGTGTCAAGCTGGTGGCCCGTGGGCCACATGTGGCCCCCGAGGTAATTTTTTGTGGCCCACGATGCTCTGAAATAAAATGAAAATAGAAAAAAAAATGTTACGAAGAAAATAGCGCTTAGGGGATAGTGAGGCAATACCATACACGTAATTTCCTCACTACATTTTATTTCAAAGCATTGAGGGCCACAAAAAAATGATGTTGGGGGGGCCACATGTGGCCCTCAGGCCACCAGTTTGACACCTCTGGTCTAGAGAGCCCCATGAAGGAGTTCTTACTCTGTCACACACAGGGTGGCTGGGAGTGGGAATCGGTCCCATGCCAATAGGTCTGGGGGATGTTTTGTTATTGTTTGTGAAACTCGTGTGTGTGTGTGCGTGTGTGTGTCTTTGGCACTCTGTGTGGATGGATTTCTGAATCTCTGTGTAGGATCAAACGTGTGTCCGCACGCAGATACCTGCGATTGCTGTAGATTCTTTTCCAGCGCGTCCTCCGCAGCTCTCATCTCCATTTCTAATGACATTTGCTGAGTGAGCTATTGTCCGTCTCCCCCACTGGACTGTGAGTCGCATGGTGGTGGGGCTCAGAGACCTTCTCACTCCCCATCGGGTCTCCGGTCCTGGCCTGCACACCGGAAGACAAACAATCCCAAACCTCGAAACTGGTTGCCCTGGAGTCGATCCTGATCCATAGCGACTCCAAAGGACGGGGTGGAACCGCCCCTTTGGGCTTCCAAGACTATCACTTCTTTACAGGAGTAGAAAGCCCCATCTTTCTCCCTTGGATCAGGGGGTGGTTTCAAACGGCTGACCTTGTAGTCAGCAGCTCAAGGCTCAACCACGAAGCCACCAGGGCTCGCTGCAGAAGCTTCGTCCTCGTCGGTGCCATCCATGCCTGATTACGGTCCATCTGTGCCCGTGTCAACCAAACACAAGTGGGCAACCGTGTTCGTTCTTTCTGTGCTTCTGGTGGTGGTTCCCTGTGCGTGCCTGGCTTCCAAGGACTCCTCATAGCGCTGGGAGATCGGGTGATGTGGTGGCCTGCTAACCGCCATGTCAGCGGTTCGAAACCCCCAGTCCCTCCAAGGAGCAAGATGAGGCGTTCTGCTCCTGTGAAGGGCGACAGCAGACAGTACCCCCCTGGGGCGGGTCTCCCCTGCCCTGTCAGGAGATGACACGATGGCCGTACGTTTGGCTTTCTGGCCAGGCAGCGCCGATCATCCTCTCCCCACACAGAACATGCTGGCACATCGCCGCAGGCCCGCAGGCCACAGGGGCGTCCTTGAATGGTGTGGGTCTCTCCGGATGACCCCGATGACCTCTCTGGGCCTCAGTGTTCTCATCTGTACAGTGGGGACCCAAATGGTACCCAAACATCGGGCCACGGCAGGGAGGAAGCAGATTCACACCGGGGGCATTGCCAACTGTGCCTGGCACCACTCAGGATAGGGTCACTGCAGGCTAGGGCCGGGGACTAAGGAGCCCTGCTGGCATAGCGAGGGTGCCTTGGCGTGCTCAGGACAAGGTCAACAGTTTGAAACTACCAGCTGCTCCGCAGGAAAAAGATGGGGCTTTCTATAAAGTCTGTAAAGTGTTACAGACTCAGAAACTCGCAGGGGGCAGTTCGACCCTGTCCTCTCAGGTGGCTTTGAGCCCAGAGTCCTGTGAGTGACCCAGGGAAGCTGTGTCAAGAGGGCAGTGGGGCGGGGGTGGGGAGACGGCGATGGTTTCCACCATCGATACCGAAGTCCATGGACAAAAGAGTGCCTGCAGGAGCAGGCTGGATGAAAGTCAGACACCAGAAAGGACTTCCCCTCAAGTCCTTTGGGGCCAGGGAATGAAAAGAAGTAGCACTGCCAAGAGGAACAGAAACTACCAGACAACCACAATAGCCACACGGCAGAGAGTGTGCCTTCTGATGGAAGTCTTTGGGGGAAGTGAGCCTTTTATAGGGCGAATTCAGCTCCCTGGATGTCTGGCGCCGAGGGGGCGCTGAATAAAGCTGTTTGATGGATAACTGAATGAAGCAGTAATATCCACAACCATCTGTCAGTGCCGGGGAGGGTCTGGGGGGCTGCCAGGGGTGGCATTGGGCCCTAGACTCTGGGATCTACCTCCAGCTGTCCCCCCACAGCCTGCCAGCTCTGCTGTTCCCACAGCTCCAGGTTGCACAGGGAGGGCGTCCAGGGGACCAGGAAGGCTGTGGTCACCACCAGCCCTGGACAGATGCCCAGAGCATCAGCAGGAGGGAAAGGGTATGAGTCACCTCAGAGAAACCCCAGCCGCATACCTGGCCCCTGACATCACCGGTCAAGGCATCCCAAGGCGGTCCAGGCAAGGGACTGAATCACAGGCGGAATTCAGCCACCGCAGGCGCGGGCACGTGGCCCGCTGTCACCCCCCACGACACCCTCCACCCCCGCGTGGCTGTCTGGCTTCAGACCGGGCAGGGATCAGGGAGGGGGCACGGGCCTGAGTCAGGGCCTCAGGGGCAGCAGCTAGGGCCCAACCGGCCACAGGCCGGCAAGAGGAAGCTCAGGTGGGTGTGACCGGGAGGCTGTGGGCTGTGGGCAGCGGCTGGGTGACGGACAGCGAGGGGCTGGCTGTGGAATGAGGTCCCTGTTTGCGCAGGGAACCGCGGCGGAGGCGCAAGACCGACGGTCAAAGAACAGTGGGGCAGCCAAAGTGCGCGTAACGCTGCGCTGACACGTAAGCACGCATGTGCATAGCACGCAGGAGCATAATCCTCGCGTGGGAAGCCCCTACTGGGTCCCCCTCCTTCCCCTCCCCCACCCCCACTGTGTCCCGCTGCCCCAGCCTGCAAATTGACCCGCTTCCCTAAGGAATCTGGGCCTCTGATTTCCCATCTGCCCAATGGGAACCGTCCCTGGTGCTTACTGTATAAGAAGGCTTGGTGGCACAATGGTTAAGCATGAGGCTGCTAGCCGCCAGGTTGTCTGTTCCAACCCACCCAGCTGCTCTGCAGAAGAAAGATCTGGCCATCTGCTTCTGCGAACACAGCAGTGTTCTGCTCAGGCAGACCCAGAGACAACAGCGCCAAACCCCACACCAAAAAACCCAAACTCACTGTCATCAAGTGGATCCAACAGGCAGAACCTACAAGCAGAACAGAACTGGCCCCATGGGCTTACCAGCTTGAAATTAGAAGTAGGGATTGTAAAGGAATAGAGGTTGTCACTCAGAGCAGAGATTGTAACTCTTTACCAAAGTAGAAAGAGTCATCTCTCTCCCTAGTAGGGAATGGTGGTTTCGAACTCCTGACCTTGCAGTTAACAGTCCAAAGCATAACCCACTCTGCCACAGGGGCCCTTCCGCCCAACTGGACAACAGCAGTCATATCAACCTTGCTCCAAGAGAAGCTCTTGGGGGTGCAAAGGGTTATGTGCTTAACTGCTAGCCCCAAAGTTGACAGCCAGAGCCCCCTCCCCGGGGGTCCCGGGGGGCTCTGCTTCTGAAAGGTCACAACTTTGAAAATGGTGCTGAGTCGTTCTACCTGGTTCAACGCCCCACCAGATGACCATCATCGCTTCTGTGAGGCTGTGCTGGAGGTTCGAGGCATGATGCCAATGCACTCATCTGCCCCAGAAAACAGCCTCAGGAGAGGAGTCCTCTAATCAGCCCCACTTCACAGACCCAGGAGGGAGTTTCAAGGCAGTCACCATGTTGTGCCTGTGACCCCTTGACTGTGAGCTACGGTGCAGAACCTGTCGCCAAGGACCCATAGTTCCCTGCTGCTGCTGCTGCTGCTGCTGGGGGACCCCACGTGATATGGGCAGGGCAGACTGGCTCCAGTCTCCAAAATAGTCCTCCCACTTCACCTTGGTCTGGTCCTTCCTCTTAGCACCCCACAATCTTTCCTGCTTCCTCTGCTCCTCACCTGCCTGTTGGTAATGGGGAGAGGGCGCTCCCAGCATGTGACTAGTTTTTTTTTTTTTTGGGGGGGGGGCATCACTGCTCTCTGGTGGTGGGAGGAGGAGGCCCAGCCCCACTGCTGGAATTGAACCTCCGTCCCAGTGGGCCGCAGTCCCGCGCACAACCACTGCGCCACCGGGGCTCAGCCCAATGTGACTAGATTTACAGGTCTACCCACCTCCACCCAGAAGCCCTCCTTGCTGCCTTTGGCCTGGCTGGGCCCTCTCACCCCACCCCTCCAGTGTCTGCAGTCACACCATGTCACGTGGTGTGTGTCTGGGTCAGGGAGGGTGAGGGCATGGCTGCTCACCACGGTGGGTGAAGCCGTCAAGGGGGCTCGGCCCAGGGTCTGGGAATGTCCTCTGCTTTGCTCTGGGCCTGTGTCTTTGTGAGTGGGCACCCCAGGATGCCTGCTTTTGGGGGAATTGTGTGTGTGAGAGAGTGCTTGCGTGTGTGTGTGTGTGTGTGTGTGTGTGTAAGACAGGGAGACAGGTGTGTGTTACCATGTGTGCGAGAGCGTACGTGTGCCAGGGTGCCTGGGCGTGTGTGTGCGCGGGGGGGGGGGCAGTGTGGGTGTATAGGGGAGTCAGGGGTGTGCCTCTGAGTTAAAGAGTGTGTAAGAGAGGAGAGACTTGGGTGTGTTTGAGGGCGTGAGAGCGTATGCTTATAAGAGTGTGTGTGATACGAGTGTGAAAATGTGTGTGCAC
>PVJH01049012.1:0-10524 GCA_004026705.1 Nesogale talazaci
CAATTCCACCTACCCAATCCGGCTAGAACAAACCATGTACAATCGTCCAGTCGGAAGAGAGCAAACACAGGAAATCCAAGACGGGGGATCCTTTCATGCCCAGGAGTGAATGTGGTGAACCCTGGGTGGCGGAGGCAAGGTTGGGTAGCAAGGGGGAAGTGAATACAAGGATCTACATAGAAGTCCCCGCAACCCCCCCCACCCACACCCACACCCCGCCGCACACCCGCCTGGAAGACCCAGCCATATATTACTGTGCAAGTGACACGCAGTGAGTGGAACGGAGTGAGAGTGCACACAGAAGCATCTCCCTGTAGGGAGGAGACTGCTCTCTAGGGGGCGCTCTGGACCCACAGAGCTCCGGACTCTGACCCAGGAGCAGGTGCAGTGGGAACAGCTTCAAGTCTTTTTCCCGTGTTGGTCTGTGGATGCTTGTAAGTCTCACGGCTACCCCAGGGACTCTCGCTCTAATTAAAATAATAACTCTGTGTATACTCCTGTTATCTGTGAATTCAAACATTATATTGTAATGGGAGAATACAGTCCATCCTACAGCAGCAAATAGTCTGTCCTTTTAGGACAAGAAATGACAGTGTCAGAGGTCCCTGCATCAGAGTTCTCATGACGCGCAGACAAACACTTTCCAATCAGATTCAGGGGAAATGGGGGTGTGAGTAAGGGTAACTATTAAGTGTTACAGTATTGGCTGTAAATTTAACAGTACTTTGTTCCATCACCTTGTGAGATTTCCTCACAATTATTTATTCAAAATATAGAATTTCATACATACACACAAGAGAATGCTATACTAATCTAAAGATACTAGCGAGACCACAAAGCACATTATGGCATAGAAATCAGTAAAACTAGATAATCACACACAAATAATGAACGAAAAACAAAAGAACAACACCTTCAATGGAGACTCAAATTTGGACACTTTGTCTGATAGCAGTAATTGAGAAATGACAAATAGCTTCTTACATTCAGCAGGGTTACTGAAATTTCATAGTCTCCTGCAATGGTGTTCTCAAAGGAACCAAACTACTCTGTTGAACTTAAAGTTGAAAATCCCCAGTGTGGGAGGCACAGGTGATCGCTATCCCAAAGTCATGGGCTTCAGAGTGTGATCAACTGATTTCAAATGGCAAAACCAAGATCAGGGGAGGGAATGGTATTAGGGGTTTAATTCAGCACTGTCATTGTTGGAAGTTCTTTTTGTTCTAGATCCCGAAGACCTCCATGCTTTAGTGAAGTTCTGTTGTTTTACTTTCTCTCTTGGCATTGACCCTTTAAGGAGGAAAACAAGCCTGCACTTGGTTTCTCAGCACTCTCAGGTGGATTCCAGGTTATTATATTAGATGATGGTAAGTTTTTTCTGGAGCTTTGCTATAGCAAGAGGTGATTAACTCATCTTCTGATTGCATCATTCTTAAGGAAATATTGTGAACCTAGGTCTGATTTGTGGCCTTATAAACATCTATGTTTCTCCCTCAGGAGAAATATGGGCCCAGGAGAAATTTCTGATCCCTTTCCAGGCTAGACCTTCTGCTTTTACTTCACCTGTTTCCCCCGCAGTTGCTAGTGTTTGCCACATGTGACCATAGCTTCCTGTTTGTGAGTCCTTAGCTTGTACATCTTGTGATTTCTATTTCGTGGATGAGAGGGATTCTATTCTGGAACATAGTCCTATGTTGTCCTCTGTTTCTATTGGTCTCTGTGTGACTTAACCACTATAGTTAACTGGAATAATAAGATGATATTTTTTCACGTATTTAGCTGCCAGTTACTTCCTCCGGGACACTCATCTCTGCCCGTCAGCTATTTCTATGTTATTGGAATGGAGTTCATCAGCCATGAAGGGCTGCAGTGAGTAACCGTCGCTGGTGTTTATGTTGATTCCGTATCCTGCATACAGACTGGGAGCAGCTGATGGAGCGTTCTCAGAGATAAAGTCAAGAATAGTTTGCATCTTCAAATGGACAGCCTCAAGGATTATAAACAACCTTCTATTCCTATAATGGAGACACGGACAAGGGAATCCCTAAGAGTCTGTACATCAATCTCCCTCCAGAAAGGTTCGGACTTCAGGGATTGCTCAGGATTCTCAGTCATGGGGCTCAGTCGTGGCACACAGTGTGCAGAGGGCTCTGAGAGCAGGCTTCCGGCCAGGGTCTGGGGCTTGCTCTCCGTCTGACGGCTTCCTTGGAGATTCCCTGCATGTGAGGGTTTCTATCAACCACTGAATTAGAGACTGTTCATTGTCAGGGGAGGAAACAACCTCACATTTCCAAAGAGCAGAAGGACACACATGGAGTCAGACACACACAGAGGGGGCAGGGCAGAGATGAGGGATCGCTTCGTCATGATGCCAATCTGTCCCCAATTAGGATATTGGGAGGGGAGGGTGGCTGGGGTTTCCCTAAAATCTGCTCAGTCCAAGATGAACCAGCAACCACATCAGCATCCTCAAGCCATGGTTGTTCATCGGAGCTGTCTGGTGCATCTAAAGACCTGGATTGTCTCAAGCTCCTTGACAGTCTCCGATACCAACTGGGAATGAGGACAGAAAAGGGTGATGGGTTTCGGAGGACACATTTGAGAGCTTGGGGTTTTGTGCTGCCTTGTGTAGAGTCAGGAGAGGTGCTTCACTTGAGCAAACATCTTGTTTACTGGTTGCCCTTTGCTTTAATAGCAAATTGACTCCCCCCTTCAGAAATGTTTAAAATTGCACGTGTCATAATTTTACAGGTGCATATTAATTTATATAGACGTATTGATTATTTACTTTGAATACAAATGTAATTCAGTAATGAGTATAATTTAAATTTCACTTTGTTTTCATTTCAGCTTTCAGGATACACCAAGCATCATGCCGGGAGGAAGCTGAGACCAAAGGAGAGATCGAGGGGTCAAAACAAGTGCTTCACCCTCAGCCTAGATTTGTTCCAGTCTTCCAACCAGACCTATGAAAGTGCCTTGTCAGAAGGAAAGAGACCATCCATTAAGGTTATCAAACAGGCACTAGATGATTTCTGGGATAAAACCTTCTCCTCCATGCTTTTCTCAGTCATAATATCAGAAAAACAAAATTGAGTAGTTATAATTTTAAGCTACAAAGTTTTTTTTTGTGGGCATCACTGCCCCCTGGTGGGAGTAGGAGACCCAGCCTTGCTCCTGAAGAGCTGCTGCTAGATTTTAAACAGCCAAATCTGTTGACCACAGTCCTGCACACAACCACTACACCACCAGGGCTCGGTCCAGTTTTTGTTTCTTTAATACTTTTATCAGGAGCTCTTATATCTCTTATCACAAGACATAAATGTGTCAAGCACTTTTGCAAACATGCCACCATCCCTCTCAAAGCATTCTCTTCCCACATGAGCCCCAGATGTCACCTCCCCATTGCCCCCACACCAAATGCTATATTATAGAGATTTACTGTACTGCAAAGTTATATTTTACAGCACACAACTGGAGCAAATGCATTTTTATTTTCCTCGAAGGTATACCTTCTGTCATGTGCACATTTCAGGATGTTGGAATTACTAAGAGTGCAGAACATTTGAATCTAGAGACCAATATGTTGTTTTTGCACAGCACTGTTCATTCAATAAATGGATAGCATAATAGTATTAAAGTTATGTGAACAAGAATAGCATCAACAGACTTACCCTTATGAAGGGCCATACTAACCACTGTCATAGAATTCGCTTATACAATCACGGCATTCATATTTAGAAATGGAGGTGACCTGGACTAGTGTGCAGCTACATCACAGTGTGATCCTTAAATGGTCCCGCCAACTGCCAGCAACAAGATGCTATGAGGTGAGTGTGTGCTGGAAGGACCAGGTTCAAGTAATCCACACCAGCCTGTGTGTGAAACAGAATGACTCCAATCATCGTCAACTGAAAGTATCATGTCATTTGCTTGAAATCCTGAATTTTAATGAACCTCATGAGAACTTTTTTGCAAAACATTTGCTTATTCTCCTTAGAAAATTTTGGCTTGAAAAAGTCCAAGTGACCACAACCATGTGCTTGGATCTCCACAGTGGTAAAATAAATATCAATTTAGAGATAAAAAGATTGATCATTCAGTAAATGAGTGATACCAACTGTGGATATAAATGAGAGAGAAATCTTAATGGGAACTGAACATCAAAATGCATGTATAAAGGTAGTGCTACTGAGTTCATGGTGAACAATATACACGCCATTCCAAAATCAGACAATGTGTGAGTTTGGGTGATAAAATCAAGGCTGAGATTCCTGCAGTTATCATGGGGTCATACCTAAAGTACAAATACTGGCATTGTTAATGCTCAAATTTCAAGTGAGCCAGAGTCCCCTGGGTAAAGAATAGTTAAAACTGTCTATACTTCTTCCTAAACTTTAAGGACCTGAGCGGCCCTCATTTAATGCAGAGTGCCTTTGTGTCTCAAACTGGTATTCTTTGGCTCAAGATCTGAACTAGTTTTGGGATCTTATTCTTACTTTGCCCTGTCTCTTAAACAATCCTTCCCCACAACCTCATCTGATGCATCTGTACATGTGAAGTTATGAAATTTGACTGGTTTTGAACTCTTCTCAACATTGTCTGTCAAACAAAAGGGTCTTTATTCAGAATCTTGCACTTCTTAGAGTGCACAGAGTTAAAACCTTGTCTTTGGTAGGAAGCAACTTTTCTAGTTGGCAACTTCGTCCCTGAAACATGATGGCACCTGAATTAGGTTATGAACACGGAGGCTCTCCTTAGCCACCGGCAGTGGGATGCAATGGTTGAGCTGCCTGTAAGTACAGTGGGGAGTGCAGTGAGCACGGCCAAGGTGGGGGAAGACCTGGCTGACTGACATGAGTAGGAGACCATTGCCTGCTGGAGACATCCTGCCGGAGGCCTCAGGCACGTGTGCATAAGGAAATACAGGACAGAGGTGAAGGTGTCAAGGAAATATAGGGTAGAGGTGAAGGTCTCACCTCAGGAAGATGGTCTGAAGTGCCCCCACCCCCAAGCAAGTGAGGCATTTCCGCAAGGATTCATGAGTTTCTATTGGACATTGCAACAATTCACGTGGCCCGAAACATGAGGAATACACTCAAGGGAGGAAAAGGGCCCTGAATGGCATCATGGGAGAGGTGGATCGTTGAGGCAGCATCGCCCTCCAAATCGTTGGGACCAGTCTGGTATTAATTCTTCCAAAATATATATTTTCCAAACATGAAAATTACCAAGGAATTTGCAGAGTTTGATTAAGTGACATCAGTGTATAAAAAAGAAAGGTGTTTTGAAGAGTGTGAAGGAATGAAGACATTGTGGGGTGCAGCTGATCATTTTAAGGCACTCTATACTGCCCAGGCTCTGATTCACAGGACCTATGGGAGCCTCAGTCAGGGCAGGAACAGTGGGGGCTGGAGGGAGAGAACACTGGCTCAGAGTTGCTGGGCTGTCCTTTTAAACCTCCAAATAAAAGTGCTTTCTCATTGCAGACTAATACACAGATAGGTTCAAAAGAAGAATGGCCTACAGTGGACTGAGAAGAAACAAAGGAGCCTCTATTGATAAGCACAGGGCTCTCTCCTATGCAAATCACTCTTCAGGCACCAGGTTAAAATCCCACCTTTGGGCACAAAAGGGTATCAGTTCTCTTCTGAGAGGGCTGTGAGTTCTTTGGGAAAGCACAGCTGTGGTCTAAAGATGCTATTGCTGTGGGTTCTCCTGTGCCTGGTGACAGTTCCCCAAGGTGAGGGTCTCAGAGATCAGTGTGGAATCTTGGGATGGGTTTGACTGCAGGGGACTGACAGAGACCAATGATGTTTATTTACAGGAGTCCTGTCCCAGGTACAGCTTCAGGAGTCGGGTCCTGAATTGATGAAACCCTCCCAGACGCTGTCCCTCACCTGCACGGTCTCTGGTTTCTCCATCACAAGCAGTGGTTATGACTGGTGCTGGACGCGCCAGACTTCGGGGAAGGGG
Source organism: Nesogale talazaci (assembly GCA_004026705.1). Classification (NCBI taxonomy): domain Eukaryota; kingdom Metazoa; phylum Chordata; class Mammalia; order Afrosoricida; family Tenrecidae; genus Nesogale; species Nesogale talazaci. The sequence goes on from PVJH01049012.1 coordinate 5,977, forward strand.
CTGCAGTGGATGGGATACATCCGTTATAATGGTGGTACAGGTTATAGCCCGCCCTTCCAAAGCCGACTCTCCATCACCAGAGACACATCGAAGAACCAGTTCTCCCTGCAGCTGAGCTCCGTTACTGCTGAGGACACGGCCGTGTATTACTGTGCAAGGACCACAGTGAGGGGAAGTCAGTGTGAGCCTAGACACAAACCTCCCCTGCAGGGGAGACTTTGGGCAGCATGGGGTGCTCAGGACCCACTCAGCACAGATACCAGCCCTAGATGGGCACAGATGAGTGACAGGATGTCCTGTTGGAATTAAGGCTTCCCCTTTGAGCTCTCAGCATCCCCAGGGGGTATTGCCTTTTCATTATGTTCTGTCTAATTTTTCTCCTTCACAATGCAGCCTTGAAAGAAGCAACTAACATTCTCTGAAGTAGAAAGATAAAAACTACCATGACATGTTATTGTCTTCTTTATTATATATTTTCCTCTCTTGACAAATGGAACATCATAGACATTCTCATCCTACTTGTCACTGGAAAGCTGTTGATATTGAAAGGAAAAACAGACATGTTCAGACTCATGGGTGCAGTTCATGGTTGTAAATATCCTGATCTCAAACGGCGCGTTGATCCAACAGCACAGGGTCAGGTCCTCTGAGCTGCCTCTCCACATTGCTCCCTTGATAGCGTGAGGAGTGACTGACTGAGGAGTGACTCCTGTTGTGACTCCTACTGCTAACTTCGTGCCATGACTGTAATGACTCTACCCGTTGTCTCCATTTATGCAGAAATAAGAGTTCTGGCCACAGGGAGTCTCCTGACATATGAGACAATGTTAAATGGAAAAGCCTTGAATGAATGGAGGACTTCTTTCTGAGATCATTCATCAAAGGGAGCACTCATTGGAAGGGCAACTTGATCCCTCTAAAACGGCAAGTGTGCTACAACAGCAGGAAATTTGAAATGAGAATCTCAGAATGCTGGTTAGAAGTGGAGGTGACGATATTCTCACCCAGTGTGAGCATGTCATCAGGGAGACAAATCTCTCTGCAAGACTGTCCCGCAGCCCTGGAGTGTCAGCTAGCAGAGGAACCCCCTCACTCACGGGAAGAGTCAGGGGCTGCTCACAGGGTCTCAGACAGGGGAGAGGAGTGAGGACGGTGCAGGACCTGGGATCACTGTGATTGTTCTGTTTACACAGAGTCGCCGTGAGAAAGCACTGACTCAACAGCACCCACCAAAATCGCTAGTGGAGTGATGGACAGAATTCGGAACGTAATTTTGGAAGTAGATGGAATTGCCTAAATTAATAATATACTATCTTTTGGGGGGGCATCACTGCCCTCTGGTGGTCATGGAGCTACTCAGTGCTGCTCCTGAAAACTGCTTTTGGATTTGAACTGCCAAGCCCGCGGGCCATAGTCCCGCACTTAACACTTACACCACCGGGGCTCAGCCCACAATATACGATCTTACAGCACGTTATTTTTATTTAGAATGCTAAAATGATTTAAAATTCAGTAAATCTGCCCTTTCTAATTAATATAAAACCTATAAAATAACACAAAACCAAGGGAAAGTGTAAGAAATCAATAATACAGACTATCATTAAACAATGAGCCACAGTGACTCAGTGGGCTTCCTGTCGGGCTGCTAACTGAACACTCAGCAGGTCGTAAAGCAGCACAGTCTGAAACCCACAGTCCTCCACACTCTAGCCCATGGTCCTCCACCCTCTAGGATTGCTGTGACTCAGAATCCACCCAATGGCAGTGAGCTGGGGGTTGGTATAAATAGTGGTAAATTGTCCATGAATCCCTTATTGAACCCAATAAATTCCCTATGTAGCAAGGAAAAACAAATGAATTTGCAATGGATTAAATTCTCATAACTCCCTTATGATCCTGATGATATGTTATTGTCTTCACAAATGAAAAGCTAAGTAAAGCGTGAACACAAAATTTAAACTATTCTAAGTTAACTAAATCCAAATGCTATAGGCATATTGTTTTACTAGTTATTAGGCTGAAAATATTTCCCAATGCTTCAACTTTTAAGATTTAATTACCATTCAATCAATTACCAATCAGTTTGTTAACAGAACTTTTCATTAATTATCAAAATGATATTAAAATTTAGTTAGGGTCATTGTAGATTAAAAATAAACAGTTAATATAGTTAATGTGTAGTCCTAAGAATATTTGAAGTACAACTAATTGTCATTGTACCAGGGTGTATGAGGAATACTGTTGTCAAATTTGACACTTTGTTTATTTTAGGTAATTTTGAGTCTGTTCCAAGTGATAAGAACCCTGTGTACAATCTGACAGAATGCCATCATCACAATGGTTGTGCTTGATGCTGCCCCTATTGTATCACTCCACGCCCCTGATAATCTTCATCTTTTTCACTGACCCTCTATGTTACTAAGCATAGTGTCTATTTCCAGGTGCTGCTCTCTCCTGTTGGCATAACCACAGTGTGTGAGGTGAAGCAGCACCATCCTTGCTTTGAGGAAATCTTGGGGCTGTACTTCCTGTAAGATAAATTTATTTTTACAATACCCCATGGTATTTTAAATTTTTTCTCCAGAATTGTCATCATTCAAAATTCATCAAACTATTTATTGTCCAGCCTTCCTTACTCATTGTCCAGCATTCACTTGCATATAATGTGATTGAATATTCTGACCCATGGCTTTTTTCATGGGCCCCTTAATCCTCAATGTGGCATCACAATGCTCTGTTGTATATTAGACCCCTTAGGAAAGAGATATAAGGAGGTGAATGATACTTTGAAGTTACATTTCAGGTCATTAGTGAAAGCTCAAGTATTACAAACAAGCATTTAACCCTTTGCCCTTTCAGAAATAGGAGGTTATTGGATGCAGGGTTTATTTTTAAAATGTCAAATTTTCAAACTCTACTAAAAGCCTACAGAGCAGTCCTATACAACAGCATGGTGTCTCTATGAGACAGAAAAGACTCAATGAGAGGGGGTGAGGGTTTTGAGGGAAACATTCTTTGTTTGGTTGCTTGTTTGCTTGCTAGATTCAATGATTTGTCTTCATTGGAAAAGAGTTCCTGGCATATGAATAGCTCTCAGATCTCACCATGAACAAGTGAAAGAATGATTGAATGAAAATTTGATGTGTTCATATCAAATAATACAGACACACCAGGATTCTGATTAATTTAAGGTAACGTATACTTCCATCTGGCAAGATGTGAAGCATCCTATGCTTAGGCATTAAACAGCTGCCATGTCTGCAAGTTACCTCGGTCCAACATGCAGCAGGAGTCAGTTGGGAGAAATCTCCTTCTGGAGTGGCAGGACTAGTATACCCTGGATTGTTCACAGTCTCCAGAGTTTATCCAGCAATGACGCTCACAGACAAATCTCTCATATGATTTCCTGTTTAAAAGCTGCCTCCCCATCAGGGGAGTCATGTGACTACTGCATCAGGGTAACCTTGCTCCAAAATGTCTGCTGACTTCCTCTTCTTCCTCATGGTGCTTTGTCTCCCATCTGGTTAGTGTTGGGGGGAGATGGAATCCTACCGTGCATATTCAAAGAGGGATGGGGTGTTAAATGTGTATTTTCTATATCTCCAGGTGGCCTGGCTCAGGTGCAGCTGTAGGAGACAAGTTCTCAGATGGTACAACCTTCACAGACCCTCACTCTCACCTGTTGCATCACTGGGGACTCTGTTTCCAGCACCAGTGCTGCTTGAGATTGGATCAGGCAGTGCCCTGGAAGCGGCCTTGAGTGGATGGGAAGGAGTTGCTAGAGACCATCACAGTGGTACAGAGAGTACGCACCATCTCTGAAAGATCGCCTAGTCATCAACCCAGACTAATCCAAGAACCAGTTCTCCCTACAGCTGAGGACACGGCTGTGTATGGGGAAGTTAGTGTGAGCTCAGACACAAACCTCCCTGCAGAAGGGACATTGGGCAGTAGGGGGCGTACAGGACGCACTGAGCACAGACACCCAGCCCTAGACAGACACATGTGAGTGACAGGGAGGGTTTCTTGATGGACCTATGGCTTCCTCCTGTAGCTCTCAGCATCCCATGGGCAGTTTTTCTTTTTTTTTACCCTCAATTTTCTCCTTGCTACCAACTTGAAAGGAGTTTGCAGTGTAAATACTAAAGTTACTCTAATTGTTATTTTTCATTCTTGAAAAACAGGTTATCATGGTAATTCTCACCCTGTCCGTTACTCAAAACCTGGTTACAGTGAAAGACAGGCATGTCTGGATTCATGAGGACAATGCATAATTTCCAACGTACTGAGCTCAGTCACCCACTACAGCCCAGGCTCCAGTCTCTGAAGGAGTCTTTCTGCATGGCTCCCTGTGCACTGTGGGGAATGAACAACTAATGTTCTCCATGTCGGAGAAAACAATTGTGGTGACTTCTGGAGCTAAATCTGTGACATGTCCTAAGTGATTCTTGCTACCCAATGTCTCCCTTTTATGGAGAAAAAAACATGTTCCAGGCATAGAGAGACCCTGATACTGGGAACAGATGAACAGGAGTGACTTGTCTGGTG
>PVJH01049013.1:0-10523 GCA_004026705.1 Nesogale talazaci
AGTGGACCGCAGTCCCGCACTCAACCACTTACGCCACCAGGACCCAACAGACTTCACACTTTGACAAATAATTATTCCCAAGAGTAAAAATGAAGCTCACTGCCATCGAGTTAGTGCTGCCTCAAAGTGGCCCAGGGTGCCCTAGAGGTCGGACTGCCCCCCCTGCGGATTTTGAGCCTGTAACTCCTGATAGGGCTAGAAGCCTCTTCTTGCTCCCGCAGAGCGGCGGCTCATGGTTTCAAACTACCAGCCATGAGGTTAGCAGCCCTGGGTGGATCCAGCCGCTGGGCTTCTTTCTAGACACCTTGGAGAGAAATCACCACCACACATTGGCGGGAGTGGATGGTGGTCACACGATACAATCTCCTAAAGAGACTGTTGTGAAGAAACCTGTGAGCTGAAGCAAAGCCGAACGTCCCCAGTCTATTTGAAACGAATGGCTTGCTCCTTCGGAATGCCGCTGGTACGCTGTTTGGTCACGGCATGTGTTCTGCGAGTGGAAGGCCAGCAGACGATTCCAAGGGTGTAGGGACTGGAGGATCGCACAGTGCGAATGCCACGGAGACACCACAGGAATAGACCCCCGCCACCTTTAACACCCGGCCGACTTTCTGGATCCGGGGGTGGACAAATTCGATCTTTTGCAGCCGCTTTTCGTAGTTCGACATTTTTACAAAAATAGCCGAGAACAATTTCCACTGCTACTTAGGAGCTAACGGAGATGCTCTTTTGATACCCGATGCATTTCTGAACATTTTAAAGTGTGTGTGTTCGGGAGTATGGTGGTGGTGGTGGTGGTGGGAGGGGGTGGTTACAGTGCTAAGGTTAAGTGTCCGTTCTGAAAATTCCCTCCATGTCAGCTATAGCGTTAAATCATCTTTGTTGATAAAATGTCTGAAGTAAAAGTAGCATAACCAATGAAAAGTATAAAATGCATATCTAAAAGGTTGATCGCTCCTGTGGTTGCCTGCCAATGGCTGCTTGGCCTGTAAGCATTTCCACACACGTCTGTGAGCAGCTCAGCTGGCACACCTTCGTCTAAGACAGATGCTCGCTTCCAATGTACGTGCTCCTTTTCTGATTAGGGTGCACTGCCGCAGTGGAATAAAACCATAAAAAGGTTGATGTACATCAATAGTTCTCCAACGTTTTGGGTCTTGGGACCCTTTTTATGCAGTTAAGACTTATGAGGAGCCCACAGAATTCTGTCTTTGGGGTTATAGCTATTTGTATTTTACCATATGAGAAATGAAAACTGGGGTTGAGCCCCGGTGGCGTAAGTGGTTGAGTGCGGGACCGTGGCCCGCGGGCTTGGCGGTTCAAATCCAGTGGCGGCTCTCAGGAGCAGCACTGGGTAGCTCCCACGACCACCAGAGGGCAGTGATGCCCAAAAAACAAAACAAAACCAAAAAAGGAATTAAAACTGAATTTTAGAAAAAGGTTTCCATTAATTTGACAATGTTATTTTACAGATGACATGTCAATGAAAAAATAAACTATATTACTGTTTTCTCAGAGCCAAGATAATTAGAAGAGTAGCATTATTTTACATTTCTTTCAAACCCCTCTAATCTGGCTTAGTAGAAAATAGCTGGATTCTGATATTTACTTTTGGTTTTGTTTGTATAGGGAGAAAATCCAGCCTTACACAGAATGTAGCTGGAGAAGGAAGAAGTATTTAAGTAGTCTTTTAAGATAATTGCAGAAAAATATTTAGCTATTACCCCAGACCCCCACCAAAGTCGCTCCCTAAATGTGGATTCTGAAAGTACATCCGTGACCTTTCAAGACTCTGTGACATTAAAACCCACGCTTTTAGCTTTCCCTTTGAGTGGATCTTTTTATTCGTGCCTCACCTTGTAACACCAGGCATTGTTCAATTGGAAAATGCTGGTTTTCTTAGTTATGCAGAGCTTCACAATATTGACTGATTTCACTGTAGCTTTTTGTTTAAATCACATTTCTTCATATCACTTCTCATCTCGTCAGGAAGATCTTTCATGGGTGGGAAGCCAGCCAAAGTCCTCACCTATGGAGAATTAGTTAATCTCACAATCATTCTTTAGAATTCACACTATCAGAAACCCCCCTCCTTAAAACAACTTTCCTCCCTCCACTGGGGGCAAGGGGAGGAGTGAAAAGGCTGTTTAAGATAGTCCTTTCTCCTTTCCCAAGTCCACCTCTGTGTGAAAGCAGATTTTCTTCTTATACTTTAGTCAAAGCAATGTATTACCACAGGCTGAAAGTGGGAGTAAATATGAGAATCCAGGGCTGAGCCCCGGGTGGCGTAGTGGTTGTGCGCGGGACTGCGGCCCACTGGGACGGAGGTTCAATTCCAGCAGTGGGGCTGGGCCTCCTACTCCCACCACCAGAGAGCAGTGATGCCCTCCCCCCCCCCCCCCCCCCCCCCGCAAAAAAATGAGAATCCAAATAAATGTCTCCCTCTTCATCCCACAAAATAAAAGACATGCCCTTCAGGGTCAGGATTTAGCTAAATAATCTGTATTGTTTCCTGAGAGCATTGCTAAATCGAAGCAGCACTGTTTTACTCTGTGTGCTGACATAGAATCTGATGACTTTAAGTATAGTGTCTATTGCCACTGCCCAGATTCATGCTGCATACTCTGTCCGCAGACTCTGTCTGCTGCATTCATGTCTGTAGTCTGTCCTGGTTAGCTGTCAGGTCAGTTGTTAACACCAGAAAAGCGGCGAGACGCCTTACTATTAGAAGAACAGTTTTATGATCCCGGATCCCTGAAAGGGTCTGGTGTGGAGGGTGTGTCAATGGCCCTCTTTGAGAGCTGCTCGTGTGTAAAGAGATTCAAAATGGCCATTTAGAAATAGCCTAACTCACGGAGAGAATGGGTAAATGAATACCTCCATGCATCCCTACTGAGGAATATTATGCAGCCATTAAAAAGCGTCCTCCTCTTTCCTATAGCCACAGACACAGTGTGAGGGGAGATAAATGACGCGCCGCAGAACAGTTTATGAAGCCGATGCGTGTACATGTGCGCATACATTTATTACAGAGTAAAAGAAGGGGAAATGGGGTTGTGTTCCTCAGACCGATGCTGGCTAACTGTGGATGTGGAGAGTGAGGCATGAGGGCTGAGGGGACAAGTCAGCATGGAACCTTTCCAAGACCACGTACATCTTTTCCAGTCTGAGGGTCTTGGGTGGAGAATCAGACATCTCTCAAAGGAATGCAAGCCATCATCTATGGCGTTTCCCATTATAGGGCATTTTTTTCTTTTTAGGCTTTCTCCTGTCTTTAAGTCGATGCCTAATGGCCTGCGTGCACAAACTCCACTGGAGGCTTTATGCCTGCTGTGACGTTTAAAGACTCGGATCTTTTATTTTTGTCATTAAACTTAGAAGATGTGCAGCGTGGTGCCATTGAAGAGGTGGCGACTTCCTCATCTGAACACCTTGCAGCGTCAACTTTCCTAAAGAAAGGTGCCCTTGAAACCGGCTCGGGCTGCCGCACGCTCACCACCCCCCAAAACAGGGAGACACTCAGAAGTCTCCCTGTTTCATAAAACGTTTATTTTGAGACTCTGAATCGAGCCTAATAAACTCTAAAATAGATAGCATTTGTTAAGTAGTGCCTGGGCTATTGGCATTTCCCCAGTTGGGGAATGAGGCTGGGCCGACATGTCAGCATTGCACTATTCTTAGGGGGGAAGAAGCGGCCGGCCGTAATAAGGACGGGCTTTAATTATAAATAGAATGTGCGAGGTTATTGCTGTCCTCTTTGGGCACAGCATAATAAAGTTAACTGCTTGGGATTGCTCCTTCCTCTGCCAATTTGATTATTCTCACCTATTTAATTAAGTGTCGGAAACCTTGATCAGGCAGTTCTTCATTTCTGCCAAGGAGACCAGGGCAACCAGAGAAAGAGCAGTTTTGAGCCGCAGAGAGTTGGCCTTGTCAGAGAAGGGCAAGGCGGAAGCAGCAGCTGGTGGCTGGCATCTCCAAACAGATTCGTTCCCGGCTTTGTTGAAGTTGGGGGTCACGGGCAGGTATCATGAGAACAGGTGGGGATCGTGGAAACAGAAACCCTGAAATGTTCCGCAAGAAGCCTAGAACTGATTGACGAAGACTCAAGACGCTGGCATCTGCTTAGTGCCGCACCCTCAAAAGCAGAAGGTGCAGAACGGGGTGAAAGGGAGCACGTGGGAGGATCGGTAGAGGTGGGGCCCCAGCAGGGCTGTGGAAGAGGCGTGCTTGCTGCAAGAGGGGACCCCAACCAGGATGGAGGCTCTTCGTGGGGCCCCGCTCGACACCTCGCACCCCTCACCATCGCGGCCGTTCCCCGAGTAACCAGCCTGTGTGTGTCTCCATCCCTCAGGTGGTGTTGGAGTGCTATGTCAGAAAGGACTTGGTCTACACCAAAGCCAACCCAACATTTCATCACTGGAAGGTCGATAATCGGAAGTTTGGACTGACTTTCCAGAGCCCGGCGGATGCTCGCGCCTTTGACCGGGGAGTGAGGAAAGCAATTGAGGACCTCATAGAAGGTATTAGGCCCCTGGCTGCGTTCTCCCTGAGACCCCGGGAATCTCCTCCCCCCCCCCACACTCCCTAGGTCTCTTTCATTCTGCCTTTTCATCCCAGCTCTTTGATTCTGCTTCCGTGAATTTGTGGTTGATTTGAAGTGGGGTGGGGGCCAGATCTTGGCGGGCCTCCAAGGAGAGGGCTGAAAGAGCCAGTGCAGAGGAGGGCAGGAGATGAGTTTTTGCGTAAGGAGCGAACCCCACGTTTTTAAGGCTCTGTTCCACACAAGCCAGCAAGCGGACGATCTCTGGACTCTTGTGTGAATGGGTGTTTTGGTCTTGGAAATTGTGAAACTGCTTGGGTCGAGCCTGTCGTGGCCTCGATGTGGAACATGGACCCAGGCTGGCTCCAGAGCCTCTAGATCTATCCGCAGTCTCAGTGCACTGAAGGGGAAGGGAACTTGGACTCCTGGAGCCTGCGGATGGAGAGAGGCAGACATTGAGTTATCTGAATCAAGGTGCAAGTCTCCTGGTGGGCGTGGCTAGAGTCCACAGATGCAAATGCTACTTCCACCCATCCTGTTTCTTCAGGGAACAGACTCCATTACCCTGTTCCCAGGGGAGAAAGGAATGTCAACCAAGGCCCGTTAAGAAGTGCCAATGCAGAATGTGGGGGGGGGGCGGGGGGGGGAATTAATCCCCAAAGAATGTTTCGTTTATTTCTGTTTGTTGTGTTTTGCCGGGTGAGAGAGAAAAGCACCTTTTAAAAAGAAAACACTTAAAAGATTACAACCGAGCATAAGAACTCCAGCGAGAAAGTGAGTCTGTTAACGCCAACCAATGCAGTAGCCAGAGTTAATAAAACCCAGTTTGTGTTCACACCATAACTCTGCCAGAAGAGGCAAATATTTAAGATAGGCTATTAAGCAACACTTTTCGGATATCCAGGGAGAGCATGGTACCTGGCTTGGTGACACAGCTTTGCCCTTGGCATGCTCAGCCCCTGAAGCTACACCCCAAATGTGGTTCTCCCACTTCTTCTCTGTGCTTACTCGACTCAGCTGTTTCTGCCAGGCTTGCTCTACACCCTGATCGATTGGTGTCATGTCAGCAAGAGCATCGCAGAAAGTACATTAGTTTCTCTCCCCACCCATCTCTTAGTGCAAATTTAAATATCCCTTATCCTTTCCTGAGCAATTACTTGCATTTCCATTTTATACAATAGCAAAATATTTTCTATACATATTATATTTTAAGACGCAACCCCGAGAAGGTGGTGGAGAATAAATTTCCCTTAGGGTCCCCATGGCTTACTCAATGTTTGTGCATTTCTTTCCCCTTAGGCCATTAGCAGTGTCAATTTGCAGTTTATTTCTGGATACACATTATTGGCACAATTAGAAGGAGGAGGGAGTGGGGCAGGCAGTGATTGCTTCTAAATACACACTTTTGTTTCATCTCTTTTCCAAATGCAGTCCCCCGGCTTGCGGGTGAAGAATGATGTGAGAGAGGCAGTCAGTCGGATTCTCAAGGACCCTCTTGTTCCATAATGGAGTGAGCTGGGTTTTCTGACCTGGGCCAGCAGCGCACGCTCACCGCTGGTGCTGATGTCAGTTGAGAGGGCTGCTGAGTGTAGCTTTGGGGTGCCCTGTTTGCATACACGCTATCTCGTCAGGTCCCCGTCGCTGGGCAATGAAAAGGCCAGAGAAGCTCAAACCAGCTCACCCAGGAGGATTGTGGCTCTTCTCCCCCCTCCACACCCCGCCCCCCCTCGGGTCCTCGGGGGGGGGGACCAGCAGAGAGCGGTCTGATGTCCCAGCAAGCCCTGGGCAGAATGAGCAGTGGGTACAGGGCAAACTGGTTCTTTGTGGATGCTTTCCCCAGTAGTCGGTGTAGAAGCCCGAGTGATTAATTGCAAACAGCAGTTAATTTAGAGCGCAGGAGTAAATCAAAAGCATTTAATCCCCAGGTCACTTCTTTCTGCCGGTGAAATGAGCTCAAAGGAGACAGAATGCGATTTTATTCCAGCATACACTTTAAGTGATCGAGTCTGGCCTCGTCGACTTTAGAAACACCTTCCGTTGCATTTTCTTGTCTCCCTAGGCTCCACCACATCCTCTTCCACCATCCACAATGAAGCCGAGCTCGGTGACGACGACGTCTTTACAGTAAGTGCCCTCGTGCCCTCCGGGTTCCCTGGTGAGCCCTCAGTGCGATGCCGTTTGGGGCCACGTGAGAGACTTTGCAGGTTGGCAGTGGCTGTCGTTGTTTCGGTGCCGCCAGAAAGGTCTCTGTTTTGTTGCTCTTGATCCTGCCCTGGTGGCGGTGGCGTGGGTTTCGGCACTGGGATGCTGTGCTAGTCTGGATAGACTCGAGAAGCAAATTCACGGATACTCACATGTGTTTAAGAAACAGCTTCATATAAAGAGTAATTGTATTTTTTTTTTTTTTTAGTTTTTTTAGACATCACTGCCCTCTGGTGGTGAGAGTAGGAGGCCCAGCCTTTGCTCCTGTGAGCTGGAATTGAACCTCCATCCCAGTGGGCCGCAGTCCCACGCACAACCACTACGCCACCAGAGCTCAGCCAAAGAGTAATTAATTGTACATTAAGAAAATATCCCAGCTGAGCCCTGGTGGCACAGGGGTTGTGTGCAGGACTGCGGCCCACAGGGTTGATGGTTCAGATCCAGCAGCAGCTCTCCAGGAGCAAGGCTGGAGTTCCTGCTCCCACCAGGGCAACATCCCAACCCAGTCCATATCATGCCCATAAATCCAGTATTAGCCCATATACCTGATACCAATTAATAACTTCCTCTTTGAGACTCACGAAACACATGCAATGACAATGAATGCGGGAAGATCACAGGCCAGTGGGTGGGAAGTCTGGTGGATCCAGTGGCGGTGGAAGCATCTCAGTGCTGGCGTGGGTCTCCATGTGGATTCTCCAGCTCCCAGGGGTCTGGCTGCATCAGGATAGGTTCCTGTGGCTTTTCGTTAGAAATGTCTCCCGGGAAGTGATTCTTCATCCCGCCTCCAACAAGCTATTTATCTCTGTGAGGTCCTCAAGGAGGTCCTCAAGCTGTGATCTCATGGACAAGCTCAACTCCACCCCTTCACTCTTAAACCTCAAATTGACACCGTGATGGACCTACCACCGCCACCAACCACAGTCCAGCAGGGCCAACCCACCAGCTACACCAAGGGAAAAAGCGGAGGATTTCCGCTCCTGTGAAGAGAGGTAGCCTCAGAAACCTTACAAAGCGTGTCTGCTCTGTCCGGTAGGGTCGTGCTATGGCAGAATCAATTGGGCCCCGGGGCGTGTTATGTTTGGTTTGGGGGTCCAGCCAGTTTGCCCGAGATGCTGTCCAACACAATTCACAATAGGCTCAACTCTTCTGGAATACTCCCGGCTCCACCCACAGTCTTCTCAAATTTAAGGTGACCGGCCACGCTGGTTTGCCCCGGACAGATCCCCATCCTGGGACAAGTGGCCCACCCTCCCGGGGCCTCCTGTTAGCACACCTTCCTCTCGGGCATCCTGGCGGAAAGTCAGAGAGAAAACGGAGCTTCCGGATGAGTAACTCAGCATCTGGGAAGAAAGGCCCAGAGGCTGAACTTGCGGTCGGAGCCCCAGTGTGCTATCGCAATAAAGGGCTCGGCTATTCTGACCCAGCTTGAGCTGATGGGTTGTAACCGGGGACAAAATGATTGCCCAGCGTGCTTCTTCACTGGGCTCCTGTGTCTCTAGAAGTTAATTAACAAATAGTTTATGGCGTGCCCACTGGGTGCTTTGGAGCAGCGAGGAGCTTGCAGGGCCGTGTTTTCAAACTCTTGGCCTTCACTGGCAGCGAGACGTGTAACACGGGTTACGTGGTGGGTGGCCCAGGACACGCACCCTGAAACCAAGTCAGGCTATATGTTTCTTTCTCTCTTACCTCACCTGTTTGTGGGCTTTTTGTTACGAAAGAATTCAAGCAGACCGGAAAAATTAAACGGCATAGCTTACACCTAAATTCGTCACACTTTGTCACACGCGCCCCACGGGTGGGTCTGCAGTGACGTGAAATGGCTCAGCGTGACCCGTCTAGCCACCGTCTCTGTAACTCCCACCAGAGGACGTGGGGGAGGAGCGTGCCCACAAGACATCGAAGATGCAGCCTCAGAGATGGGTCTGTTTTGCTATTGCACTGAGTATACAGTGAGCGGCGATGCCAGAAGCAAGAGCACAGAATCTCAGAGCCACCAGAAAAAAAGAGGAGGGATACGGGCGGGAGCAGACATCAGAGGCCACAGTCCTGGGACAGAGACAGCCAGGCTGCTTTCCAGCCATCTGAATGGGGGAAGCTGAGAGCCTGCAGGCAGGAGACTGGCTTGCAGAGTGGGGTGCCCTTTGAGCATTTATCAATGCTAAAGGAGCCCTGAGTTATTGGCCACAAGCAGTTAAAAACCACCGCCAACTCCTTGGGAGAAAGATGAGGCTTTCTTTACTTCTGTAAAGAGTCAGTTTCACAGCACAGGCCCTTCTGCTCTGTCGTATGGGGTCACAGAGAGTCAGAGTCACTCTGTGGGTGGCAAGGAGTTTGAATTTGTAAGGAGAGTGGTAACACTGGTATGAGCAGGCCAGAGACCCAGGACCAGAGAAAGCGAGATGGGCCTGAGAGTATGGTTAATAAGAGGCGTCATAGGGAAGAGAACTGTATCCTTAATGTTTCTGATCCTGACATGTAACCTCTCCGCTTTTCTGGTAAACTCCAGGAAAATCCATTGTCATGGATTATGGAACCCAGTAGAGGAGGTTAACAAAGTAGGGGGACGTTGGTGTCAGGATAGAAATAAAGGAAGCAGCCAGCCTCATCTTTTTCCCATAGTGCTGCTGGTGGGTCTGAACCAACAATCTTCGGGTTTCAAGCCGAGTACTTGGTCACAGCCCTGCCAAGGATCCACCCAGCTGCCACTCCATCGCCTCTGACGTGTGACAACACTGTGGGAAGTTTCCAGGGCCATGGCTCTTTTAGAGCAAGCATGTTGGTAACAGCTTACCAGATGTGTCTGTCAGCCCACTAATGGTGGTTTAAACCAGTGGTTTACCAAAAAACAAACAAAAAAAAAACCTTTCCTCTGAGCTTTTTACCAAGATGTGTAAGCCCTGCCACTGCCCCTTAAGCAGATTCCAAAAGGGTTTGGACAGAGGTGCGGCTGGGCCAAAGTGATCTGGTGCAGCGGGGCGCGGGGAGGCTGGACCATGGCGCATGAACAACGGGGCTGAGGTTGGGATTCCCAGCGCGCGGGGAGCGTCTTGAGTGTGGAGGTGCGGAGTGAGGCCGGACCGGACCGCAGTGGTTTGAGGTCGGGATTTCCAGTGTGTGTGTGTGGGGCGGGGGGCGCCTGGTCACCTGGAGCAGGCCGCGCACACGTAGGCGCCTCGGGTGGTGAACCTGCCTGCTGAGGTGGGATGCGCGTGAGCACGAGCGAGCAAGCTTCCTCCGGTGCTCCGTGCTCCGAGCCGATCCTCGCAACAGTTGGCATGTTGCTGACATCTGTTCCTTTGTCACGTTTCGAGAGACAAACAACAGCGGGCGGGTTAAGAGGTGGCTTCCTGCGCTCCAGAACAAACCTGTCGGGCGCAGCTGCTTCCCAGCTACCTGCCAGGAGTGATTTATTGACTTGGGAGAGGGGAGGGGGGAAGGAGGTTAGCCAGAAACCCTCCTCCCTTTCTCCTGTGACCCAGTAGGGGACTAGCCTGCTGTTCTAGGATGGGGGCTTCACAAGAACGCCAGGAGCCCAGTGGGCAAGGTGTTCGGCTGTACGCCCTGGCGTCTGGGTAAGCCCCCAGCTTTGGGGGTCCACAGCCCCGCTTCCATTTGTCTACATATTGGGACCTAGGATTCCTAGCACGTCACCTTCCCAAAAGCTCAGTGATCAAGCCATCGGCTGTGACATCCTGCCCCCTCCCGCACTGGTGCCCTCCGGTCTGAGCCTTTCCACCCTTAGCCAGTAAATGGGGCATCAGAAAACGTGAGCCGC
>PVJH01049014.1:0-10526 GCA_004026705.1 Nesogale talazaci
CAGCTCCAGGAGTCAGGCCCTGGACAGGTGAAGCTCTCACAGACCCTGTCTCTCGCCTGTGCTGTCTCTGGATTCTCTTTATCCAGCAATACTGTGAGCTGGATCTGCCAGTCTCCAGGAAAGAGACGAGTGGGTTGATCTAATATGAGATGATGGAGGCACAAGGTACAATCCAGCTCTCCAGTCCTGAGTCAGTATCACCAGGGACACCTCCAAGGGTCAGGTTTATTTAAAACCGACCTCTGTGAATCCTGAAGATGTATTCCTGCGCTAAAGACACAGTGATGGGAAATCATTGTGAGCCTAGACACAAACCTCCCTGCAAGAGACCATGGTTTCAGCAGAGGCAAAAGAGAGAAGTCAGTGATGTTTTCCTCTCAAAAGCTCTGGTTTCCCCACTTTGTCAGCATCTCTTTAGGGACCACCAAGCACAGACTCTAGGGAATCTTCATGTATCTTAACATGCCTTCATTTAATCAGAATTGGCTTTGTCTATATTTCACCATCTATCCAAAGGCAGAATTCACAGAAATGCCAGCATGTATTAATGAGACTCCACTTTACAATTCAGGGTATTAACTCCTGCTGCTTGTTGTCAAAGTTAGTTAGACATATTCCAAAGAACCAAGCACACTGCCATCGAGTTGATGATAACTTATGGAGTCACCCCAGTAGGTTTCCGGGGCTGTAATTGGTTGTGGGAGTTGTAATCCACTTATTTCTTCCTTGAGAGGCTGATGGTTTCAAACTGATGGGTTCACACAGATCTCAGCCCAGCACATAATCACTAAACCACCAGCCTTGTTATGAAAACATTAATGCAGCAAAATATTCTCATGTGAGGCCCACATTTTTTCCAAGCCATCAGATGGATGTCCAAAATTTTCATTCCAGTGAACATTCACAAATGTGCATTTATGTTATTATTTAAATTGAGAACGACCTGGATAATATTGTTGATATTGTTCGTACCCTTGAGTTGACTTCAATGCACAGAGATCCTATGTGCCACAGGATGAAGCGCTGCCCGGATGGGCACTATCCGCACAGCCTCTGTGACGATCCATCTCCTTGAGAGCCTGTGTTTCATTGGAATTCTAGTCTACCAAGAGCAAGACCGTTCTCTGGGTTCTGGTTCATCAGGATGACATGCCTAAAGAAGTGAGATAAAGTCTTACTTCAATGAGGACAAGAAACACTCAAGATGTGTTATTCGGAAAGAGACCCTCTTATCTGCAGGCAGCCCATTGTGTAGTTAATTACTCTCTAACAACATAACTCAAAGACATCAGTTCTTCTTTAGTATTTCTTTTTATTCTTTGCATGTGGGTTGGATTTTTAAAATTTTAATTTAATTTTTATCATTTTACTGGGGGCTCATATGTATTTTATCACAATCCACCCATCCATTGTGCAAAGTACATTTGTAAATATGTTCTTGTCATCATTTTCAAAACATTTTCTTTCTATTTGAGCCCTTGGTATCAGTTTCTCATTTAAAAACTATTATAGGATATTTGGCCTTTAGGAGAGGCACTCTTTGTTATTGCAACTACGTCAGCCATTCCTGGAGCCACAGAGAGTGTCCAGGGTTGCTACTAAGATCACACAATATCTAGGAGAGAATCCTACAATAAATACTCATGGAGCAAAAGTAGTACAAGTTCCGACATTGAAGGCATCTATATAATGTCTTAACACCAGCCAGCATGAAGAGACATGTTCATATGCAGAAAATAAAGGTGGATATATGTAAGCTATACTTAGGGGAATCTGGACCAAAAAAGTATGTGGCACAAGATTAATTGTTCAACTTTTAGCTAAAAGGTTGGCAGTTTAAACCCACTCAGTGATGACTCATTTGGATAAAGATCTTATAACTTTCTCCCATTCATAGTAAAGAAAAGAACATCCTATTCAGATAGTTCTTCTCTTTCATGCAGAGTCTCTATGAGTCTCTGTCCCCAAACCACCTTGTATGGCTAAAGTTCTCTAAATATGTAGACAAGACCTTTGATACCAAAAATTAGTCAAGGCACAATGAACTTCAACATAAGAGCAATTATAAAGACAGTGTATTGTTACATATTTCCCTTTGCTAGATATGTTTCCCGGTATAAAAATATACCTTTTTTTCCTGTACTGTTATTCATCCAGGAAAGAATGCTGGGTGCTTTGTTTTATTTTTGATGATGTAAGTGCCAGAGTCAGTTTCAATTCTCAGTGATTCAATGTACAACAGCACTGACAAATGCCTCCATCAGCAGCATAATCACAAAGACTATTTTAAGCCCATTGTTCCAGCCACAGAGTCAATCCATCTCAGGATGCTCCTTGTTCTTCATTCATCTCCTACTTCATCACGGTTGATGTCTTCCTCAAGAGACTGGTATCATACGTTTACATGACACAGAGTCTCACCATGCTGCATTCTCAAGAACACTCTGGCGGTGCTCCCTTCAAAACAGATCTGCTTGTTGTATTTCCAGCCTGCCCCACAGTACTTTCATCATTCTTTTTCAATATTACAAATCAGAGGCCCTATTTTTTCTATGGCTGTCCTTGATCATCATGCAGAGTCCATGTTGTAATATTGACATTTAAGAAGCCCTTTAAGAAGCCTTCTGATTTAAGAAGCCCTCTGTTGGAGCAGAGATATAAAGGGCTATGGTGGTGCTGTGGGATAAGATTTGTTTGCTCACCGCTGGGTCAGGGATTCAAACCAGTCAATGGTTGTTCCTGAGTAAGATGACATTGTGTATTCCTGCAAATAATCACAGAGAAAGCCCAGTGAGTAGTCCTCATCAGTCTTACAGGCTTCCTTTGAGTCACCATAGTTGCAACCACAGTGGGTTTGGTTTTGGAGGAAGAGATTGTTCGTTTTCAGGATCAGCTGCTTGGTTTCCTGATATTACCTCAGTGCAGAAGAATGTCTAGTGTGTTCATGGTTCTCAGGCCTCACAAGTAATAAGTGAATGCATGAATTAGTGGATGCATATGTTTGCATCAAACAATACAGGTGCATTGAGTTCTGATAATTTTATTGGAAATATTGGAATCTGGTGAGCCTATTAATTCAACAAATGCCTGTGGCTCACAGCACTACTATCCCTGACATCTCACTGTCATCTGACTTGTTTCAAGAACCAGCTTTGCAGACACTCTCTTGTGGAGCTGTGCTGCTTGTGCATGCGCAGTATTCAGAGACCACATGCCTCTTATAAAAGACAGTAGTGTTTTAGATAAATGCCTGCTGTGTTTTCTGCCTTAAATGAAAACACTCCCATCCTACTTTGCAATCAGGGGATTCCAGAATCTTCTGGGTCATGAATCCTTTGATTCAGAAATGTCTGCTTTCCCTCTCTTCCTCCCTGATAGTGCTAGGTCTCCTATTGGAAGTGGCAGGGAGATGCAGTGGTCACAGCAGATTGAAAGACACATGGGGTCTCTAATGCTTGTTTCCAAAGTCTGCAGGGGTTCTGTCACACATGCAGTTATAGGAATCATTCAGTCAAGTGGTGAAGCCTTCACAGTCTCTCTCCCTTTCTCTCTCACCTGCACCATCACTGGGTTCTCTGTCTCCAGCACCAGTGCTACTTGGGATTGGATCAGGCAGAACCTTCGGAGAGGTCTTGAGGGCTCGGGATGAAGCTTATACAGCTCATGGTGGTTTAGCTAATGCACGTTGTCACTCAGAGGTCGTCTAGTCATCGACCCAGACACATCCAAGAACAAGCTCTCCTGGCGGCTGAGCTCTGTGGCCACTGATGACCACTGGATCCAAGAAGAGGACAAGTCAATGTGAGCCCCTACACAATCCACCCAGCAGGAGTGCTGGGGCTCTGAAGTAAGACCATTATTCCAGCAGGGGGAGTGCAGGTCCAAATGCACAGGCCCAAGAAGCAGAAGCAGGTGCATGTGTGAGCACAGATCAGAGTTTCTGCTGTGTCCTGAGTTGGCTTTATTCCCACTGTTTAGCAGTAGATTGAGAGGACACTCCATAGACACTGTCCTACTTTGTTTTAACTTAGAAAAGAAAAAAATGTAGTGAATGCAAATATAAAGAAAAACAGAAATTCACTCCACTGAAAAAAGTGATAGACTGGCAAGTGACAGCACTAAAAACTATGACAAAACTGGTAAGACTGTATATAACCTGTGTACAAAACCCAAGGTGAGGGTCATAATTATATCATTGGATTTCACACTGATTTTCATCACTGTTTATATTGCACACTTATACAAGTTTGTGCCTTCAATTGCATTATTTGGGAAAATTTAAATTTTAAAACCTTTTGTGGTAGATCAACTGTCTTGGATTAATGAAACATATTCTTTTGTGTGACAACTGGCTTTATATATGCCTCATGGTGTTTTAGTATCTTCTCCAGAAGCTAGCTAAATCACATCCAGAAACCCTGAAACACAAGTGAGTCTTCCCTCAGTTGGACATTTCCAGAGAAGACTGTTTCAGGGAATCAGAGACACAAGTCCAGAGATGTTCCACCTGACCATGTGGCTCTCTGTCATTGTCCTGTTCCCACAGGTCCATCTCAGGAGCAGTTACAGGGATTGGCCCCTCCCTCCAGCATGCATCCCACTGCTGTTGAGTTAATGGAGACTCATAGAAACCGCACAGGACAAAGGTAACTGCCCCTTTGGATTTCAGAGACAGTGAAACCTTCCGTGATCAGAAGCTTCATCTTTTTCCCTGAGGAGTAGATGGAGGTCCTGAAGTGCAGAACTTGCAGTTGACAGTGGAGGAGGTCAGTAGTTTTGACCTTGCTTAACCTGGAACTATTTTATTTAAAAAAAATTGTTAAGTAATTTCTAAAAACGTGGTCAGTTATTTCCATGTCCTTAAAGATAGACGCTGCGATCTGGATCAGAATGGCATTACAAGCATAGACCACTAGAGTGTGCTATTGTCTCAAAGATCAGGTTACTGTCCACAAACCTGGCCCTTTACTTTGATGCCGGGAGTGTCTTTTGTTATTTGGAGTAGTGTCTTCCTCAGAGATTTCTTTCTACAAGACTTTTGTTTCTGTGCTTCAGTTTATACCAATTTATTTCATCTTTTTCAGTGGCTATTGTAAAGGGAATTATTTTCTGATTTCTTTTATAGAGCTTTCACTATTGTATGTGGGAATAAAACAGATTTTCTATGTTAATCTTATAACCTGTGAAATTGATAACCATTTCAATGAGTTTCAATCATTTCCTCTCGGGTTTGGGGTTTTCTATGGTTAGAGGAAAATCATCAGCAATTATAGAGCTTTGCTGCTTCGCTGCCATTTTGAATCCCTCTGCTTTATATTTGTTGGTTGAGGCTGTAGTTGAGTTGCCCACTATGCGAAATAAGATATGTATTAACTGGTCTCCTTATCTGGTTCCAACATGAAAGGTGAATGCTTTCACTTCCTTGACATTGGTCATTCCATTCTGCTGTTTTAAGTCCTAATAAATCAGTTGTATTCACAGCAACATTAGTGGAAAAACATGAAACATAAGTCCAGCTTCCTCCTCACAGGTGTCATGTATGAGGCTTTTGTTGCAGGTACTGTAGCAACCCATGCTGTTAAAGGTCAGTCTTTTAAATCGCCATATGTTCTATCAAGCATGATATACCTTTCCAAGTTCTGATTTCCTTGACACCTGTTCAAAGTACTTGATATGAAGTAATCATAACCTCACTTCTTCTCTTAAGCATTAGAAGTGTACATGACCCAATATACAATTGTTTGTTCTTCTGGAAGTCCATCATAACATCAAATTCTTTACCATGACCACAATTCAGATACATTGCTTCATCTTTGATCTTTCTCATTCATTGTCCATCTTTTCATGAGCATAGGTAACATTGAAAACCTCATGGCTTGCCCAGCTCCATCTTAGTCCTCAAGAAGACATCCTGGCTCTTCCACCTTTAAAGAGGTCTTGTGCAGCAGATTTGCTCAATGGAAAGTATCACCTGATTGACCGCAAGGTTGTGAACAGTGATTGTAGATCCAAGCAAGATGAACACCATCAAAAATTTAATATTTTAAAGATCATTTTAAAAATCAATTTAGTGAGGGATCATACAGCTCTTATCACTATACATACATACATTCATTGTGTCAGACATATGTGTATCTTTGTTGCATCATCATTTTCAAAACATTTTCTTACCTCTTCTGCCCTTGGAAACAGCACGGTCTCCCTCCCCCAACCACCCTCCCTTATGAACTCTTGAGAATTTATAATTTTTCATGTCTTACACTGTCCAAAATCTCCCTTCACCCACTTTTCTGTTGTCTTTCCCCCAGGGAGGGGGTTATTTGTAGATCATTGTTGTCTGTTCCCCTTTTCTCCCAACACCATTCCCTCCTGATCTGTCTACTCTCATTGTCCATCCTGGGAGGTTATTCTGTCCTGAATTTCCTGCTTTTCCAGCTCTTTTCTGTATCCATATACATGGTCTTGTCTATCCAGATTTGTAAGGTAGAATTCCCATGATGATAGTGGGGAGGAGGGGCAGGGTAGCATTAAAGAACTAGAGGAAGAATGCACTTTTCATCAGTGCTATACTGCACCCTAGCTGACTCATCTCTTCCCTGTGACCCTTTTGTAAGGAGATGTCTGTCCGGAGCCATCCAGCGGACATGTTTGACCTGGATACAGGCCGGATATGCCTGAATTCTGTTGCAGTTTGTTACTTGAGGTTTGTAGTTACCTTTGCAACTGTTAACAGCCCTGCCTTTTGAAGCTTGATTGCAGACTTGATGACCTTCACTTGTCAGTAACTATATGCTAAGTGCCCAAGCTTGCCTGCCCATAAAACCGGTCTACTTCTCCCAAATAAACGAGATTTGATCAGAATCCTGTCTTGTCTCCATTTCTCGCGTCTCCTGTCCCCCCAATTCCCACTCCTCCTTCCAGGAATTGCGAATTACGGACCCGCAGGCCGGGACACATGGCACCTAAACTGTGAGGCCTGGACACAGAGGACCCAGTGAGGAAGAGTGCTTGAGGAAGCTAGCTAGCGACTTTGGAAATCCGATAACAGAGCCAATGCGGGAGCCTGCTGCAAGTTTTGGCTTTAAGGTAAGAGGGTAGAGCACTTAATAATGGGACAGGAATCAAGTTCATATGAGGAAAATGTGGTACCAGAATTAAGTTTGCATGAGGAATATATGGTACAGTTAACTGTAGTTTTAAAGACGCGAGGAGTAAAGAAAAAGAATTTATTTAAGTTTTTTGATTTTATTAAAAATTTATGCCCTTGGTTCCCTGTAGAAGGGACAATTGATATTAGGACCTGGAAAAGAGTAGGGAACGCCTTGAATGATCATTACGAGGTTTTTGGAGCCAAGTGGGTTCCTGTTACTGCTTTCACTTATTGGGGTTTGATAAGAGATTTAATTGTTATTCAAGAGGATAACCCCAAAATTAGAACTGTAATTTCCCAAGTGGAGGAAATTTTAAAATCCAGTAGTAAGCCGCCCTCTCATTGTGAAACTTCTTGTTCTGATGAAGACTTGAAGTTTGATCTTATCTCGTTACATGATGAGGAGCATAAGGTATCTACTAGGAAAAAAAATTTACCTTTAAAGTCACATTATTTTGAAAAACCTTTTGGCTATAAAGAACAAGTCCATAATTTGACTGATCCTGGAGACTTTGTAGTGGATGAACCACCTCCTGATCCTTCAGAGGCGGATTGGGATGACTTAGATGAAGAGGCCACTAAATACCGTAAACCTGACTGGCCTCTCTCGACCTCAAGATCCCCCCCTTGCATTTCCCCTTTACAGCCTACTGCTCCTTTGATGCCTTCCAGTCAGGCTTGCGCTGAAACACATGTTTCATCTCAGTCAACATTTAAAATGAAAACTCAGTTGTCCAAGTGAGACAAGCCTTCTGGCTTGTCTTCTTTTCAGCGTTCTTGCAAGAAATTGGTATTTCCAGTGATTGAGGTTGAAGCCAATGATGACAATATTAATGGGGATGCAGTACCCACAAGAAAACATGAGCCCTTTAAATTTTTGCTATTGAAAGAACTCAAACAGGCAGTCTCCACTTATGGACCCAATACACCATTTACTATGAGCCTTGTATAAGCTCTTTGTGATAAATGGCTCACCCCAGGGGACTGGAATACATTGGCAAAGTCTGTCCTTTCAGGCAGAGAGTATTTACTATGGAAGTCGGAATATTTCGACCAATATAAAGATATGGCTAGAAAGAATGCTGGTACTGACACCCCATGGACTCAAGATATGTTGTTGGGGGAAGGGGATTACTCTACTTTAGAAGAACAAATAAAGTACCCCCCTGGGTTATATATACAAATTCAGACTATAGCGCTTAAAGCATGGAAAAGAATTCCTACCAAAGGGGATGCCAGTGTTACCCTCACCAATATTAAACAAAAAAACTGATGAATCTTTCCCAGATTTTACTAATAGGCTTATAACTGCTGCTGAGAGGCTGTTTGGGAGCTCAGAGACTAGTTCAGAATTTATCAAACAGTTGGCCTTTGAAAATGCTAACCCTGCTTGTCAGGCAGCTATACGCCCTCACAAAAACAAAACCGAGTTACACGGATATATACGCCTGTGTGCGGACATAGAGCCCTCTTACCAACAGGGGCTGGCTATGGCTGCTGCCTTCAGTGGCCAAACAGTTAAAGATTTTTGGCCCACAGAGATAAGGCCAAACGGGCATGTTTTAAATGTGGTGGAAATGGTCATTTCGCACGAGAATGTTCTTTTTCCCGTCACCTTTTTAATACCTTACAGAGGGAGAAACGGTCATTGTCCTCTCCTAGACTATGCCCAAAATGCAGAAGAGGAAGACATTGGGCCAGTGAATGTAAATCCAGGACTGACATTTCCGGTAATCCTATTTCCCTACAGTCAGGAAACGGGATGAGTGGCCGGCCCCAGGGCCCGAAACAAGTTTATGGGGCAGACAGCTTTGTTCGAGCCAGCAACAACAATCTGTTTCGAGCCTCTGCCGAGCCACCCCAGGCAGCGCAGGACTGGACCTGTGTTCCTCAGTACTAACACAGTACTAACCCCTGAAATGGGAACGCTAGCCTTAAGCACTGGAGTGAACGGTCCTTTGCCCCCTGAAACTTTTGGATTGATTTTAGGAAGAAGTAGCGTTACCATGAAAGGTTTGCAGAGTTACCCAGGAGTAATTGATGAGGATTTCACTGGAGAAATTAAAATCATGGCCAAAGCTGCTAGTAATATCATCACTATTTCTCAGGGAGAAAGAATAGCACAGTTGATTTTGCTGCCATTGGTTAAGACTAATAATAAGAGTCAACACCCTAAAAGAGGCACAGGAGGTTTTGGATCCTCAGATGTATATTGGGTGCAGCTGGTTCCTAATCAGAAACCTTATTTGACTTTATGGCTAGACGGCAAATCATTTACAGGTTTAATGGATACAGGAGCTGATGTAACCATAATCAGGCAGGAAGACTGGCCACCTAACTGGCCTACCTCAGAAACTTTAACTAATTTAAGAGGAATTGGGCAAAGCAATAATCCCAAACAAAGTTCCAAATACATCACTTGGAAGGACAAAGAAAACAATTCAGGCCTGATCAAACCCTTTGTCATCCCTCAACTGCCTGTTAACCTTTGGGGCAGAGATTTGCTTTCTCAAAGGAAAATCATGATGTGCAGCCCTAACGATGTAGTTACTGCTCAAATGCTAGCTCAGGGGAATAGCCCTGGAAAGGGGCTAGGTAAAGAAGAAAGTGGTGTCCGACAACCAATTCCAGTCATGAGACAATTAGACAAAAAGGGCTTTGGAAATTTTTGATTTCAGCCATTGACATGCCTGTACCCCAAGGGTGCGCTGATCCAATCACTTGGAAATCAGCTGAACCTGTTTGGGTTGATCAATGGCCCATGATCAGTGAAAAGTTGATTGCCACCCAGCAGTTAGTGCAGGAACAGTTAAATGCGGGGCATATCAAAGAAAGTACTTCTCCGTGGAATACTCCTATATTTGTCGTAAGGAAAAAGTCAGGGAAATGGAGACTTTTGCAAGACTTAAGGGCTGTCAACGCCACCATGGTCCTTATGGGCACCCTTCAGCCTGGACTACCTACCCCCATAGCAATCCCTCAAGGGTATTTTAAAGTTGTTATAGATCTTAAAGACTGCTATTTCACGATTCCTTTGCATCCTGATGATCAAAAGAGATTTGTTTTTAGTGTACTGTCCATAAACTTTAAAGAACCAATGAAACGATATCAGTGAAAAGTGTTGCCTCAGGGAATGGCTAATAGTCCCACCTTGTGTCAGAAGTATGTAGCTGCTGATATACAACCTATCAGGGACCGTTGGGATATGATGTATATTATTCATTACATGGATGATATATTGATAGCAGGGCGCGTTGGGGAACAGGTCTTGCAGTGCTTTGCTCAACTCAAACAGGAATTGATGAAAGCTGGACTGCAGATAGCCCCGGAGAAGGTGCAGCTGCAGGATCCATATACCTATTTGGGTTTTCAAATA
>PVJH01049015.1:0-10521 GCA_004026705.1 Nesogale talazaci
CCATTCCCTTACCTTCCAGGCATCACTGCTCCCCTTAGTGTCAATGGGATCAGGTATCAGGCATGAAAGGCCCAAAAGAAAACAAACACACAATCATTTCAATGGGAATGAGGGGGAGGGCAGAGTAGAGACCTAAAGGCCATCAGTAGTCAATTGGACGCCCCCTGTCAGAAGGGCCACAGGGAAGAGATAAGCCAGTCAGGGTGCAGTATAGTACTGATGAAACATACAACCTTTCTCTAGTTCTTTAATGCTTCCTCCAACCCCTCTATCATGACCCCGATACTATGTTACAAATCTGGCTACACCAGAACTTGTATACCTGTACAGAGAAGAGCTTGCAACACAGTAAACCCAGAGAAGACAAACCCACTAGGACCAATAAGGGGAGCAGTGATGCATGGAAGCATGCTCTAAGACTGATATGGTGGTGACTGTACAATGCCCCTTGATATGATTGAATGATTGTACTGTATGATATGCAAAGTATGCGTCAATACAACTTTGGAGAAATAAAAATTAGAAACTGATCAAGGTTATATAAAGAACTGTGACACTAAAAGCATATTTAATATTTGAGATATGGACAAAGAGAATTTTTAATTAGAAAAGATGCATGTGTTAAATTTCAAAGAATGAAAATATGAAAAATCACAGGATATGAAAAATAAGAAATGGATTTGTACCTGAGGCAACTAGCTAGATAATTATAGGTTTTAAGTACATTTCTTTTAAGTTAACATGAAAGGGTTTCTGTACTTAAATTCTAAAAGTGAATTAAATAAAGCCACTTGGGACCATAGGTAATTCAAAAACAAACATTGCTTTTATAACTGAAATCAATAGGTTTCCTTAGTATAGATTCCAATCTATGGGCAGGAAAACCACAATTCAAAAGACATTCTAGTTCTATTTTCTCCAGAAACATGAATAAATTGCCATTGGCACATTTAATTGGTGTTTGGGGCATAATTCTCAGAACTGAACTCCTCAGTAAGTTGCTCACAAGACTCTGCTCCCAGCACATTATTTAATACTTAGGCCTGTTTTTTTCTCTTCCATCTACACCCGGGTATTATGCTGTGTGAATGATGACACCAAAGTCCTCATCCTGGCTAATTAGTTTTCTTACTGGTCCAACTACCAGCAAGTATTTATTATTTTTACCTGTGACCATGATGTTATGGTTGTGTCTTTAAAAAAGATAAATCTCTTTTGGCATCTCTAAAAGATAGATACCTTTTAGAGTTATATACTGAGATATAATGGAAATGAACTACTGCTGGGTATACAATTCAAAATAACTAGATGAGGTCTATGAAAACATGGGCTAAGAACAGACAATTTTGGTGGGATGGAGGAGGAGGTTTGGAATATGATTTTATTTTTCCTGATGGTTGAAAATTCCCATTAAAAAAGTAGTAGTATTTAGCAACTCTCACCTAAATCCATTAAAAGACCCTCTCTACAAGACAGAGTAGAAGAGGCCATTAGAGGCTGTGACAGGTAGGGTTGCTGTGCCACCATGGCCAATGAACACATGTGAGATTAAGTGAAGGGCGGAGGTATGAGCCTCGCCTTTCTCTTTTCTTGCTACTGGATCTTCCAACCAGCCGGCTGCCTTGCTTGTCCTGTGCCCCAGTCGGAAGCTACACTACCCATGGGACACCTAATTGGTGGGCTATGTTGCTGTGAGTTGAGGTTCCTTCCAGCCCTGCTTCGCCATGCTCCTGGAATATATATCTCTTGAGCTGGGGACTATCGGACCCTGCCATCCGGCTCGCTGTGGGTGACCTGCCTTGCTGCTTGCTGCCTGTGCCCAGATAGCCTGACTTGCTCTACAGAGGATTACCTGGCGGCCCTGAAGACTTGAAGGACTGCCAGTGAGTGTACTAACTATCTCATGCAAGTGAGTTGGAACAAGTCATTCGTACTGCTTTATTAGATTAGTTAACTGTTTATTTCTTACGTCAGATATCTTTCTATATATATAGTTATATATAGTTTTATATATGTAGTTATTGTTGTCCTGGTTTTGTTTCTCTAGAGGCTTTAGATCTTTAGGGGAGCAGGAAGCGCCATCTTTCTCCCATGGAGTTGCTGGTGGATTGGAACCGCTGACCTTGTAGCTAGCAGTCCATTATGTCATCCACTCCAACACCAGGACACTGATTTTCTTATTCTAAATTCAGGCATGCATTCTGAAAAACAATCTCGACATTGAACAGCCACATTGATAAGCATGTTACACAGGATACTGAGGGAAGGAAACCCCAAGGGGATACCCAGAGTTAACCACTCAGAGTGATCCCGTTAGGGCCAAGAACTGCTCCTTGGGTGACGGAGGCTATAAATCTTCTCAGGAGCAGCCGACCTCCTCCTCCTCCCACCAACTAGAGGAAAGGGAAGAACAAATCTATTTGAAGTGAGTATCCACAGATTTACAGAAGTCAACTTGAACTGTTAAGATGGTAGAATTTGAACATGTAACATTCACTGTAGGGTCTGAAAAGGGGCGTCAGGTGACTTGGACAATGTGTGGACACCATGTTAACAACTTACAGACACTCACATTTGGATGTCCTTGACACCACTGCTGCCTTTGGAACTGCTGACAGAGCCGGGGGTAGGGGTGGAGGAGGGGGGTCTGGTGGTGACAGGAGCTAAGTAAGAAGAAGCAGAGTGTACCCTCCCCTGACTGCCCTTCCCTCCCAAAAGGCTTGGGACCAATGTCCTGGGACATTGTGATCTACCTGTGATCTGGTTTGGAATCAGGGTCTTAAAAACCATGCAAAAAAAAAAAGAAAGAAAGAAAGAAAGAAAACCACAAAAGCCACCGCTCCCATGTCAGTTTCAACTCCTAGCAACCAAAAAGCAAAAGAACTGCTCCACAGGCTAAGCCCTGGTGGCGTAGTGGTTGAGTGCGGGACTGCGGTCAACTGGCTTGGCGGTTCAAATCCAGCAGCAGCTCTCCAGGGGCAAGGCTGGGCCTCCCACTCCCACCAGTGGGCAGTGATGCCTTAAAAAAAAAAAAAAAAAGAACTTCTCCATAGAACTGTATGTTTTAATAGAAACAGGCTTCATTTTTCTTCTTTGGAGAGGTGGGTGGATTTGAACATGTAACCCCGACACTTTTAAGGTCATTAAGGAGAAACTGTAAAAGGAGAGCTGCTTTATTTTTTTAAAAAAAACAACAAACACAACCAGCTTAATGGATCACAGTCACATGTGGCGGGCCTCATAATGGAGGTTAGTGACACACCTGCAGTTCACTGATGACTGTCAGGCAGGTTGAGCCACAACCACTGGCCCAGACCTAAGTGTTCTACTTTACTGCAGATAGGAGGAATGTTGTGCTGAAAATATGAGGGAACTTCAAAAACTTAGGAAACAAATTCCTTTATCTTTAATTCCATTTTTTCCATGAGTGTTTTTCATTAGTTGGGATTTAATACATCTACCCTATTATTCCAAATTCCCATGAACTCTTTGAGGATCCCTTGTATGCTTGAGAATGTCCATGTGATAGCATGTGACTAAAATTTGAGGTTGGCAACTTGGAGCATACTTATCAACTAATTGGCATGCTACCTCATCTAATTCCCAGAGAAGCAATATTAGTTGTTGGTTGGCCAATGCCAGTCATAGCTACCACCACTGCCAATAATGTCAGACACTCATGTAGCAAGAAATGTTTGAAGAAATCATTGCAATTCTTTGGCCTTTTACATACTAAAAAGCTCGCCCTAAAACAGAGAAGAGAGCTTCTCACTAACAAAAGTTAAAAGGCGGTTCCCTTAAAAAAAAATCCAAAAAAGGTCTTAAAGGCTTGAAAGTAAACAAGCAGCCATCTAGTTCAGAAGCAACAAAGCCCACATGGAAGAAGCACACCAGCCTGTGGGACCACGAGGTGTCGAAGGGATGAGATATCAGTCTTCAAGAACTACAAATCGTGATATTGCATGCTCACTTTTCTGATATGATCGCTGACAACAAATGTGTGCATAAGCAAATGTGGTAAAGAAAGCTGATGATGCCCAGCTATAAAAAGATATAGCGTCTGGGGTCTTCAAGGCTTGAGTAAACAAGTGGCCGTCCAGCTCAGAAGCAACAAAGCCCACACGGAAGAAGCACACCAGCCTGCGTGACCACAAGGGGTCCAAGGGATCTGGTACCAGGCATCAAAGAACTAAAAAAAAAAAAACTTTTTTTCTTTCTTTCGCATCACTGCCCTGGTAGGAGTAGGAAGCCCAGCCTTGCTCCTGGAGAGCTGCTGCTAGATTTGACCCGTCCACCCTGTGTGCTGCAGTCCCGCACACCACCACTGCACCACCAGGGGTAAGCTCAAAAAACTAAAAATGTTATCATTATAAAAGAGGGGGAGTACTACCGCCCACAGGGTTGGTGGTTCAAATCCAGCAGCAGCTGTCCAGGCACAAGTGGGAGCTTCCCACTCCCATCAGGGCAGTGATGTCCCCGCCCCCTCCAAAAGATGAATACAGATTGGGGATCCAAAGCCTATCCATAGGCGTGGCGATGCCCTCTTACAGAGGGGTTGCAGGGAGGAAATGAGGGAGTCACGTAGAGTGACAATGAGATGTGCAACTTTCCTCTAGTTCTCAAACGCTCCCTCCCACCCACTGTCACGATCCCCATTCTACCAGACAAGTCCAGCTAGACCAGGGGGTGTGCACTGGAGTCTGAAACATGGGGAACTTAGGATAGATGATCCCTCAGGACCAGTGGTGGGAGTGGTGAGACTGGGAGGGTGGAAGGATGGTGGAGGAGAAAAAGGGAACGAATTCCAGGGATCTACATATGACATCCTCTCTGGGACACAGACAACAGGGGAGTGAGTGAAGGGATATATTGGACAGTGTACGATATGAAAAAGTAATAACAATTTGTAAATTATTAAGGGTTCGTGGGGGAGGGGGAGAGGAGAGGAAAGGGAAGTATGGGTAGCTGGAACTGGGGGCCTAGGTGGAGGAAGGAGGTTTTGAGAGTGATGATGGCAACAAGTGTGCACATGTGGCCTGCATACAATTGATATATGTATGGATTGTGATGGGAGTTGTATGAGCCCCCAATAAAAAGATTCATTACATCATTATGAATGAGGGGGATAGCAGGGTGGGGACCTAAGGCCCACTGGTGGGTAATTGGTCACCCCTTTATAGGGGTTTCAAGGGGAGGACACAGATCAGTCAAGGTGCAACAGGGCAGCAATGATGCACACGTTTCCTCTAGCTCCTGAAGCCTTGCTCCCCCCCAGGCATCATGGTCCCAACTCTACCTTACAGATCCAGATGGACTGGAGAAGGTACACTAGTAGAGAGGGGAACTGGAGATATGGGGAAACCAAGATGGATGAGCCCCTTCAGGCCAGTGGTTAGACTGGAGCTGCTGGAAGGGTGGAGAGAAGGTGGGGTAGAGAGACGGAACCAACTGCAAGGATATACACATAAGCTCCTATCTGAAGGACGGGCATCAAAGGAGTGGGTTGGGGGAGAGGTCGGGCAGTGTAAGATAGGACAGAACAATAATAATTTTTAAAATATTGAGGGTTGGTGGGGAGGGGAGAGCAGGGGAAGAGGGGAAAGGATGGAAAAGCCAATACCAGGGTCTCAAGGGAAAAGGCGAATGATTGGAGAACAATAACAGCAGCGGACATGTCAAAGTGCTTGGCACAGTATGTTTATTTATGTATTGTGAAAAACAATGCACGAGTCCACAATAAAAGTATTTTTAATTTAAAAAAAAAAAGGAGGGGGAAAGAAAAGCACATACCAAGGGTTTAAGTAGAAAACATTTAGAAATGAACATGGCAACAAGTTTGATACAAATGATGTATTGAATGTTTTAAGAGCTATAAGAGCCCCCAATAAAATCAGTGAAAAAAAAAAACCCAACAAAGATGAACAATGAATAATTCCCACCTTTAGGTCCCTGCAGGAGCCCTGTGGTTGCAGTGGGATAAGCTGTGGCTACCAGCCACAAGGTTGGAGGTTCAAACCCATCAGCCACACCGTGGGAGAAAGATGAAGCCGTTTGCTCTGCTCTTGTAAAGATTTAGAGTCAGCGGTAGTTTTGGGGTTTGGGTATGTTTTTCCGTACAGAAACTCCAGGGGGGGGGTGTGTAAAACTATAGTAATAGTAATTTGATTAATAGTTTCTTATAGTTATGACAGAGTAGCCTAGGAGAAAATGGACAGCCAATAATACTAAAGGAATGAAGAAAATGTCATAAAATTGGTTGTGGTGATGATAGCACAATTTAATTTGTTCAAACCAATGAATTGTATGGTATGTGAATTATGTCAAAGGATCCACAGAACAGAAATCTTTTTAGGATTGCTCTGAGTTGAAAATGTTCTATCAAAATTAGAGGAAGGTGAGATTTAAATATTAGTAAGCAATAAATAGGAGGTCTCTCTCTCTCTTTCTCTCTCTCTGTCACCTCTCTGTCCCTAACTCCTGTCCCTCTCCTCCCTGCCCCCTTCCCCCATGCCTTCTCCCCCTACTCTCTCTCACTCCACACAGACCACCAGGCGGGACTGAAGTGAGCATGCTACTGTGGCAGGGGTGGGTGGGTGCGGCGGGATAATTAAAGGAAGGTCTATTAACAACTTTTCAATATGCAGATGATACAACCTTGCTTGCTGAAAGGGAGGAGGGCTTGAAGCACTTACTGAAGAAGATCAAGGATTGCAGCCTTCAGTGTGGATTATAACTCAATGTAAAGAAGATCAAAATCCTTACAACTGGACCAATAGGCAAGACCGTGATAGAGAAAAAGATGAAATTGTCAAAGGTTTCAGTTTGCTTGGATCAATAATCAAGTGCTCTTGGAAGCAGCAGTTGAGATCAAACAACACATTTTATTGGCTAAATCTGCTGCACAAGACCTCTTTATTTATTTATTTTTTTTAGAGTGTTGAAAAACAAGGATATTACTTTGAGGACTAAGGTGCACCTGACCCAAATCAAGGCATTTTCCATTGTCTCATGGGCATGTGAACGTTGGACACTGGAAAAGGAAGGCAGAAGAAAAATGGATGCATTTGAATTAGGAGGTTGATGAAGAACACTGAACGTTCCATCAGCTGCCAAAAAGAACTATCACATCTGTCTTGAAAGAAGCATAGCTAGAGTACAGGCTCCTTCGAGGCGAGGATAGTGAGGCGTGTCTCACGGAGTATCAGGAGACACCGTCACTGGAGAAGGATAGCAGGCTTGGTCAAGGGGAGGGGCAGTGACAAAAGAGGGGGCCCTCAACTAGATGAATTGACCCAGTGGCTGTGGACTCAAACTGAAGAGGATGAGCAGGGCCAGGCAGCAGCTCCGCAGCACCTAACAACAGCGGAGGGAGGGAGTTTGGTTTGGTGTTGGATCAGGCTCCTTAGGTTTGGAGGTCACAATAGAAACCAGAGGAAAATATAATCACATCCACTGATAATACATACACGGCCATTCGTTTAGTTGCAGAGTGCTGATTATATCCTTGTAGGGGGGTGAGTGTTTCCCATGAACTCATATGATTTTCACTCTATGGAGAAAACTTTAGCTATTAAGTGATAGCTCTAAGATTTGAAACTAGGCAATCTCCCCCCAAAACACAAAACAAACAAACAAAAAGGCCTGAGCCCCGGTGGCGTCAGTGGTTGAGTGCGGGACTGCAGCCCGCAGGCTTGGCGGTTCAAATCCAGCGGTGACTCTCTGGAGCAGCACTGGGTAGCAACCACGGCCACCAGAGGGCAGTGATGCCCCCAAAAAACAAAAAAAAAAAGAAACTAGGCAATCTCATTCCAGAGCCTGAAATCTTAACCATTTGCAAAATTGCCTCTCTCAACCAAAACATGGTATGCTATTTTGTATAAGACAAGAAGCTTGTTACCAACAGTAAAGAACTCGAGAACTAGGGCTGAGCCCCGGTGGCATAGTAGTTGAGTACAGGACTGCGACCCACTGGCTTGGCGGTTCAAATCCAGCAGCAGCTCTCCAGGAGCAAGGCTTAGCCTCCCACTCCTACCAGAGGGCAGTGATGCCACCACCACCACCCCCCCACACACACACACACAAAGAATCCCAGAACTCGGCCCCACCTCATCTGATTTTATATCTAGCAAGTGCATACTTGTCGTGACTTGGCGCAGTGGGGGTGGGAAGAAGATAGTATAAGATGATGGTTACATTTAATACATTTCTTAGCTGTAGAGGACAGTGCCAACCACCAAGGTAGGGGATTGCGGAGGAAAGGGAGCGCTTTCTTTTTCTTTTCTTTTTTTAGGGCACAAGGCGGTGCGTTAAAGAGAGAGTAAGAGGGCTGGGCGTTGGATAGGAGAGGAGCTTGACCTGTATTTAATTTTAGACATAGAGTTTGGGATGCCAGTAAGCTATTCATGTGGGCACATGAAGCAGGTACCTGGAGCCCAGGAGAAAGTCATGAGCACAGAGGGCTGGTTACTCAAGACCCAAAGATGAATATGGCCTCAAGGATCCTAAGGCAGAGAAACACGTTAAAATCTATCCAGCCGGGCTGAGTCCCGGTGGCATAAATGGTTGAGTGCGGGACCGTGGCCTGTGGGCTTGGCAGTTCAAACTCAGCGGTGGCTCTCAGGAGCAGCACTGGGTAGCGCCCACAAGCACCAGAGGCAGTGATGCTCCCCCCCCCCAAAAAAAAAAATCAATCCAGCCAATGCTTATGAAGCACTTAAGTAATAATAGATGCAAATAATGACACTTGCATTTGAGAGATCCAATTGTAGAGTTAACTAGCATAATTTAGAGTTGGATAGAGGAAAATCACTTTACAAATTGGGGCATCCGAGAGCACTTCTTACAGGGAATGGGGAATAGCGACTACCTCGTATAGAATGGAGAGCGGTGGGTGAAGGGTGAGAGTAGACGTGGGAGAGTGGAAGGGGCTTTCAAAGGCGCAGTCTCAATCTTGCGCACTGTGTGGTCCAGGAAATCAGAGCTATTTAGAAGTAAGAATCGGAGAGATGAACTGTAAAGGCTCAGGATCCCATGGGCTCATCACGCCATGCCAGAGGAGCTGGAATGGACTTGAAGGCAGAGCTTGGTGTGGTGGGTTTTGTTGTTATTGTTATAGCCCTTAAACTTTATATGGTGGGAAATAAGACTTCGCTAAGAGGTGAGGTCTGAAATTTAGCTGGACCGTCTAGTAGCTATATAAAGTAGGGAAAGTTGTGATTAGGTAAGAATGACACCTCTGACAGGGGCACCTGGGAAGGTTCAAGAGGTAAGCTAGCGGAGTTTCTGTCTGGTTGGTATATTGATTCCGGGTACACTGAGCCTATGAAAAATGTCTTTAACTAGAGGGACATTTTTATAACAAATAAGTTTCTGCTGAAACACTGTACAGATTTATTATAAGACAGTCATTCTGGGGTCCCCTTGATAGTGTATCCTGGCCTCCCCTGCCTAGTGACATCAGTATGTGTTGCCTTGACCTTTAAAGAAAGGTAAGAAAATATATGATCCCCAAACCAAACTCATTGCCATTGACCCGAGGACAACTCAAAGTGCCCCTATAGCACCGAGGAGAAGTGCCCCTGGTAGTTTCTAAGACTGTGACTTTTTACAGTGATACAACCCTTTCTCCCTTGGAGCAGCTGGTGGTTTCAAACTGCTGACCTGTGGAACACAGGCCAACATATAGCTACTGTGCCACCTGAACTCCTGGCAGGACTCAATTTCCTTTAGAGAAGGTAACCACATGATACATTCATCTCATAAAGAGTGCCAGGAAAAGCACTGTTACTGATAATTACTAACAGTATCTTCTCTGTGTGCACTTATTCCCAGAAATCTTAGAATAGAAATTTAGGCCTGTTTACAGCAACTAGGTCAATACAAGTTCCTTTTTTTTAAGTGTTTCATATTCTTTTACCTTTACATTCTATTTTTTGCCTCTTTTAATAACCAACCACAAAGTATTATCAGTAAAGTGGGAGCCATTGACAATAAATTTCCACAAGCAAGTCATACTAACATTGTCTTGCACATAGGATTTAAGTACTTTGAACATTGATTCTTGTGCCATTTAGCACACACTCCCTTGCAGAGAATAACTACCTTCAATGTTTGTGGCATGGATTATAATGATTTATAATCAGTTGTAACTAGTTTAAATCTGCCACATTCTGTTATTCATTGTTTCTATAACTTCATAATTTCTCAGTACCCCAAAAACCTGTTATGCAACTACCTCGTATAGAATGGAGGAATACTTCAGGAGGAATACTCTGTCCGCTTCTGAGGAATTAGCCAAACTTTATTGATAACACCTTACTGAGCAGTCTTGGAACCTTTTTTTGCCATGCCTAGAATGTTTTCCATGTTCTTCCCTTTAAGCTGCTTGCATGCAGTTATGGGTGTAACATCCTTCTATTACAGGTTTGCTGTTGTTGTTGGGTGTTGTCAACTTGGTTTTGACTTGAGGGACCCTACGTACAACAGAAGGGAAACGCCCCAGTCACGGCTGCGATGCTTGAG
>PVJH01049016.1:0-10522 GCA_004026705.1 Nesogale talazaci
GGGGTTGGGGCAGGCATCACTGTTCCCTGGTGGAAATGGGTGACCCAGCCTTGCTCGGAGAGCTGCTGCTGGATGTGAACTGCCAACTCAGTGGGCCTCAGTTCCGCACTCAACCACTACGACACCAGGGCAAATGTACTTTGCTAACCCGCCTTAATTATTTAACAAATCATATGTACATGCAAATATCTAATTGGGATACAATCACAATTATTAAAGGGTTAACAAAATATGAAGCAATTATATTTAACAGGGTAAAATTTTTTCCAATAGTCAAAATCTTATGAACTAAAAACTTTTCTTGGCAGTATTGTTAACATCTATTATCACAGATAAACACACATATATGTATATATGTGCACATATAAATACATACAATGAAATATTTGTATTCTATTAAGGTAATTGTTGACTGATTAGTGTTACTTCTTGAGCCATTATTGGCTAAAACAAATTAATAACTATAGTACATATACCTATGCACATATAAATATTATATATTGTACATATGTTTACACATTACATTGTAATATGAATATAGATATAAGTATAAACTGCAATTGAATCCTTCTATTCATAGTGATCCAATAAGATAGAATAGAAATATTACTTTTATAAAAGCAGAGAGCATGTGTGTCTTTTTTTTTGCATCACTGCCCTCTGGTGGGAGTGGGTGGCCCAGCTTTGCTGCTGCTGAGTTTGAACCGCCAAGCCAATAGGCTGCATTCCCGCACTCTACCACTATTCCACCGGGGTTCAGCCAGCATATGTGTCTTTTTAAGCTACCGTTCTTGTAGTTAACAATGAAATATTTTACAGTAAACACTTACAGGATTATATGTTTGTGTCTACACTTACATAACATAAAATTCATTATGAATATATGTGTTATTCATCCAAATGGTGGTAGAAAATTCCATTGTTTAATGATTTTTTTGATGCTACAACTATATGTCTCAAAATTTCCTTTGTTTCAGTCAACTCTGGCTCATATCAACCCATTTTTCTGAAACTATAGCTCTTAAATTGTATACATGTTTTCATTTTTCTTTCATGAAGCAGCTTATGGTTTAGAGCTGATAACTTGTTAGTTAGCAGGTCAATGAGTAACGGCAATACCAAGTGAATTAAGTGTTGGGGTATGAAGAGATGTGCCTCTGAAACAGACAAAGCTGTTCTCAGGGATAATATGATGCTGTGTACACCCATAAAAATTAGCATCCTTAAAAAATCCCATGCCGCATTTCATGCTATAGTACTTTGTCACTATGATTTCAAATGGACAAAACAGCAGTGGGTTGACATGTGTAGATGGTGTACTGATCATGTACAGATGGATCCTTTATATATCATATATAATACCTGAGTTTACATATTGCAATATATGTATACATATGTAAACATGATCTTATTAGAGGATAAGTCCATTTTGGCTCATAGTGACTTATCTGTAAGAATTAAAGAAAGAAATGACCAAAACAGTGCTTCTCCGAGTCACTGGAAGGTTCGGAATTGCCACAATGGTGCTATTAGCTGAGTGCTTAAGCATCTGTACCACTGCACTTAAAATGCCAAATCACTTTCTTCAGTCTGCTTCCTTATACATGTACTTGTATGACATAATATGCCCATCAAATTCCATTCTGGAGCATCTCTCTTGTTCCTGCTTTTGCATACATGCAAATTATGCTCACCTCTGAAGTAGATTCTGGTTGTTATCCTGTTTTATATGGCCATGGAATGCACATATTTTTTGTAATACAGAGGTACTGGTATGACTTTTTAAGAATTTTATCATTATATCTTCAGTGGGTAAGTTTTCTTAATCATTAACATTTGAAAAGCAGAACCAATTACCTAAGTTAGAGAACACAATCCAAAACAAAAAAGAAAACACATTAAGCTCAGGCAAGAGCTTAATGAGACAAGTGCAATGAGGAAAGAAATACTCTGTTACATTATGTGGTTTCCAAAATTTGGCAATTATCAGAGCAATGGCAAGTAAATGAATCCTTGAAGATTAACAGCATATATTGCTTGTAATTAGATTACAAAAATTATAAAGTGGAGGTTTAAAGCAGATATAACATTAAAAATGAAAGGGTTTTGTTTCCCCCTTCATGAACATAGGTGCTATTTTCATGTCTAAAAGTGATAAACAAGGACAGGCATTTGTGCAGAATTTTCTAGTTCATCAAAAGAAACTTTTTCTAACTAATTTATTAAATACATTTTCTTCCATGAAGAGTTGATCAATGCTTTCTGGACACAGTGGGCCTGAATGAATGTTCTTCCTTCTCCCCCAGAATTTCTCTTACTACTCCGATAGAGCAAAATAGTTCTTACCAACATGGTGATGACACTGGATAAAGTAAAATCAAATTTACATTTTCCTGAAACTGACACAATAGATTAACTTTTTTAAAGCTATCAGCAGATAGACAGGTTTGAAATCGTTGCAAAACAACCTCACTTTTCCCTCAAATGATTTAATCAACACACTCTAGCTCTGGTGGCTTGTGTGGTCCACATTGTGCTTCTAACTGCAGCATCAGCAATTTTACATCGTGCCCTGCTCTGTGGGAGAAAGATGAAGATTTCAGTACATTTAAGCACAGGTGCTCTTCTTCTGGCACCAGAACATAAAATGCTACATGATGATACATATAATTGTCAGTGGCTTATATTCCAGAAGTGGAACACCTTTCTCTTTCTAAGAGTTTGCTCAATTTTTAAGTTCTGTAGACATTTATTCAACATGGATAATACTGCTAGTAATTTACATACTTAGTGGATAGCTTTAAGAATAAAAATGTGGAAGTTTTGGAAGGTGACAACTGAAGGAGTAGTGGAAGACTATAATACATAGACATTTTTGATCAAGGAAACAGTACATAATTGCTCAGAAAGAACATTAACTTAATTGGTTAATTTAACCGTGTATTCCTTTAGGTAAATTGCTGGTACAACAACTGTGTGTATTTACCACACACTAGATTAACTTGAACTAATGAAACTTTTCTTACCTATGGCAACTAGATTTGTAAAGATCTCCACCATCACCTCTCTGTACAGTTGTTTCTGAGAAACATTCAGCAATGCCCATTCTTCTGGTAAAATTCACAACCACATCTTCAACAATCACTGCATCCTAAAATAGTTAACACAGTCTGTTTTTATGTGAGGACTAAGTTGAATATGTGTGAAAAGAAAGATGAGGTTTATAACGCTGAGGAACTTTTATATCAAAGGATTTTGACACATGGGTATATGTTCTATTATATCTACCTTAGCATTTAATCATTGTTCTCATTCTCTAGACATCAACCTTCAACATTCACTTCTCCAAAGATTTCATGTCATGTCATAGATTTATCAATATGAGGGAACTTCAAATGTTTTGTCAAAACTTATGTTATCTTTAATTTCATTTTCTAGCATGTGAAGCCTATACAAGTTGATAAAATAGTTTTCTCATCACTTCCCACTGGACCATCCAATTCCAGTCTGTGTCGTAATAACAGTTTTCAACAATCAGAAACTCTCTGCTCTAAACACAATATTGCACATTATATGGATTATAAACACTGTAGTCCACATAATATTTTCTGGGGTGGGTTACAGAACATCTCCTATATCAGCAAATAAGATATTTTCTGAAATATTTAAGAAAATGCAATATTATCAATTAAGAAATACTACAAGATTGGTAGATGTTTAAAAATTTTATTGTTTTTACTTTTTTGTTTTGTTTTCTTTTGCATCTACTCAGCCATTTCAGGAAGTAGCAAATGATCATGGACTGAAGAAATGGAACACATTATTCAAATGTACTTTGTAGTATTCGAGATAAACAAAGTATAAGTAATTGACTGAATAATATTTAATAAGCTTACATGAGCACATGCAAATGTGGAAATGATCTATGCTCACAAATTTGGAAAAGAAGTACCTATCTACAGACTGGTGCATATTGATAATGATGTGCATTCAAAAAAAGAGGAGGTATTTACAGAGAACATGGACATTTTCAACATTATTATTATTATTATTATTACATAAATGGTAGACTCAGGTGAAAATAATTTTAAAAAACAGCTGAAATGATAGATCAGTGTACTATTCAGAAATTCAAGATTGATTTAAAAGAACTTCTGGAATGAGAACTTTGTGATATTGATGATATCAGGTGGTTCTTGTATAAGATTCAGAAAGATAAAACCATAAAAATGTTGGTCTGTCTCATTGCACTTATGCTAATTGTGATAGTAGAAAACAGAGGAAGCTATTAAAACAGAAAAATGGGATTTTGTGTGATATAAAATCAGGAAAGATGCTATATATGTATATATAATTACAATAATCTGAAAAACTAGACATAGAGAAAACAAGGTATGAGGACGAGTGACAATCACTTTAATAAACTATAAAGTACAAGGACAATCTTTCCTGTTGAAAGTGAAAAGAATATGAAGAAATTACTAATGTAGATCAAGCACCACAGTCTTGAGTAATGATTACAACACAGCATAAACAATAAAAATCTTCACAACTGAAACTATAAGCAACATATTAATAGTTCAAGCATAATTTGAAATGAATATTTATATATTATTTGGATCCAAAATCATTATCCTTGGAAATAACTGTCAAGAGATCAACACACATGTTTTATTGGGCATAGCTTTTGCAAAGGGCCTACTTGGAGTGTTGAAATCAAAGATGTCTCTTTTGGATTAAAATAAAGTGACAAGATGCCCCACTTTTTAACAATTTAACAACATCCCAGGGTGCTTTAAAAATACATAAATATATTACAATACTATTCTATGAAAATGTTTGTTGCTCCATATAGACCAAATTCTTAATCAAGAACCCCCACCCCCACCCCCTCAGCCCCTGGTCAATGATGTCCCCCTGAAAATCAAGTCACTTTAGACTAAGGTGAACTTGGTTCAGACCATGATATTGTCATCAACCCATATGCACTTTTAAAATGGACAAGGAATAAGAACATGTAAATTAATTCATTTGAATTAATTTGAAGTTTGTGGTAACCTTAAGTAGAATACTCAAAATTATCTTGGAAGGAGTAAGGGTAGCACACTGGGCCCCTAACTGATAGGTTCAGGTCAGCAGTCTAAAACCTCCAGCCACTTTGTGGGAGGTAAAAGAGGCTTTCTATCCCCATACACAGTTCCAGGGTAAGACACCCACAGGGTCAGTTATACCCTCTCTTTTAAGGCTACTATGAGCTGCCATCATTTTTTATGGCAGTGAGTTTGTAGTTTTTGTTTGTGTTGCTTAGAAGTACAAGCTAGATGCTATTAGAATACAATGATGGCTCTCAGTCCCCTGTTTCAGCTTTCTCTCCTTAATTCCTCCACCACCTGTCTTTCTGGTCTCCATGGAAGAAGGGATTGTCACTCTGGTCATTGACAATGGCTCTTGCATGAGCAAGGCCATTCCCTCCCCCTCTTGCTGGAAGTACTTGATCAAGCATGGGACCATCACCATCTGGGATAACAAAGAGAAAATCTGGCACCACACCACCTACAATGAGCCTATGTGTCGCTCTTGAGAAGCACCCGTGCTCTTAACCAGGCTACCATGGACCTTCTCGGCCAACCAAGAGAAGATGACCCAGATCATGTGTGAGACTTTCAACACCCTGCCCATGGACCTGACCCTGCAGACCATGCTGCCCCTGTCTGCCCCTGTCACACCCTAAGTATTGCCATGGATTTTGGTGATGGTGTCATGCACACAGGGCCTATCTATGATAGCTACATCCTGTTCCACACCATTCTGAGTCCGTATCTGAAAGGCTCGACCAACTCTATCATGAAGCTCCTGACCAAGCGTGGGTACAGCATCACCATCACTGCCAAGTGGGATATCGTGTCAGACATCAAGCAGAAGCTCTGCTCTATCACTCTGGACTTCAAGCAGGAAATGGCCACCACAGCCTTCTTCTTGCTCCTGGAGAAGATCTAGGATCTGCCAGTCCATCAGGTCATCACCACTGCTTCTGCTGTGGTCAATGGTTGCTTCTGCTGTCCTGAAGCACTTTTCAAGCCCTCTGTCCTGTGACATCAAGGAGACTAGCCTCAACTCCATCATGAAGCATGTCATGGACATCCAGAATTCCCTGCATACCAACATGGTGCTGTGTCATGGGGTCACTATGCACTCTGACATGGCACAGAGGATGCACAGAAGATCACAGTGCTGTCTCCCAGAATCATGATGCTCAATATCATTGCACCTCCTGAACGCGAATCTTCTGTGTGGTTCCATCCTGGACTCACCATCCAACTTCCAGCAAATGTGGAACAGCAAGCAGGAGCATGACGAGTAAGGCCCCTCCACTGTCCACCACAAGACTTCTAAACAGAGTGCCTACAGGTGCTTCCAACTGCCACCTGAGGTCGATGACAGCACAGGTCAATCCTTCATGGTGACCTTGTGAAACTGGATGAACACTTTGAAGAATTGTCCTTGAAGTCCTCTCTGGCAGAGGTATCAATCACCGGACCTGTTGCTGATCACAACCTCATACTCATGTTAACAGTCCACTAGCCTGTGTTCAATGCCCAGTACATCTTTTGGTTTCAATGCTGACACCACCAACTGGGATGGAGGAGACCTGGTCAGTCTGTGCAGAATGTGAATGGGAAGAGCTGTGGACTCCAGGATTGACTGGAGGTCAGCAGGAGATCAGAAGTCGCCAGTCCTTGTGTGGGGCTGGTGGGGTGGAATAATCTGAGTCTTGTGATGAAGTGTACTTTCTTTAGCTGATATTGATTGCTGGGGCCTCAGGGGCTATTACTTGCCTAGAGATGGAAGATGGTTTGCATTCAAAACTGTACATTTACTCATCTTTTTACTTTAAGTAATTTTTTTGTACTGAATTCTTAACTCTGACATGACACAAGAGATTTTGGTGTTCTACTCTATATGTGAAAAATACACCCCAACAATAAAGAGTTGTGTCTGGAAAAATAAAAGTGCTGCAGTGAAATTTTTTTTAAAAAATCAATGATGGAGAAATATCACCTCCCATAATACAGGTATAAAATTGTTTAGAGGAAAGAACAAAATTGGCTAAAAATAGGGGAAAAAATCTCCAATGGCTGCATTTTAACAATAGCACAAGAATGAAGTAAATAATGTTAGGCATTGTGAGGAGAGAGCAAAACTGGGCAGGATGTGCTAAAAAGCATGAGGAGTGCTTCTACAGGGTTTACTAACACCATCAGCAAAAATAATGAATAAGGAATTATCACATATTGACCAATTGGACACACTGTCAGCAGAAGAATTTGATGAGCTCATGAGTAAACTAAACCCCTAAAGAGGTTTAGGATAAGAGGTCTATCTACAATTTTTATAACTTTCTATGAAATATTCCGCTGCCTGAAGGGAATCATGAAAATAGTAGGGATGGATCAATGGTGATTCTGTATGACCTGATAATTCATGTTCTCTGTTAATGCTTCATATCCAGACTCTACTCAGGAAGTTCTGTTGCCATTGAATGAAGACCTAAATTGGGATGTGAGGCCTTATGTAACCATCACCAAAGCATCCTCAAGTAATATAAGGAAGATCATCACAATAACCCGGTACTTGAAACCACATACACATTTGTGAGCAAGAGAGTACTTCATATATCTCAGTTTTTCGTCCCCTGCCATGCATTTACATTATGAAAGAACCTTAAGTCTTGGGGCACAGTGTTCCCAACAATTCCTATCTAACCTTACTCTGCATAGAGCAAATATTGTAGATCTTTGTAATACTCACCATTTTGTAGCTCAAGCTTCTGGGAGTCTAATCTAAATACAGCAGAAAAAGCCAATAAAAAATTTGGAGCCAGGTGAATAAATTCAGTTCACAGCCCAGTCAGAAGTTGAAATCCTTCCTTCA
Organism: Nesogale talazaci; assembly: GCA_004026705.1. Lineage (NCBI taxonomy): Eukaryota > Metazoa > Chordata > Mammalia > Afrosoricida > Tenrecidae > Nesogale > Nesogale talazaci. The sequence goes on from PVJH01049016.1 coordinate 7,933, forward strand.
TAAGTGTGCAAGACAGCAGTCTCAGGTTTGTAGCTCCCCAAATTGTACAATGTTTCTCTGCAAAAAATCTGTAATCTGAAACAGAAGATGAGACCATGCTGAGCAAGGCATGTCAGGTTCTTTGCTTTACCTTCTAACCCTAACTACTGAGCACGCTGCCCCCTGGGATCAAGACCCTGTGTGCTCCAATCTAAGGGTGATTATGTTAAAGACAGAGCCTTCTCTGTCCTCATAGAGCACATTTTCCTATTCCTCGGGTCCCCTTCATTTACAGTCATGTCAGAGAGGTGGTATTTCCTTGTCTGACATTAAATGGATTCTAGGTCTTTCAAAAATGAAAACTATGAAATTGAATTACTAAATAAACTTATGAGTTAAATACTATACTGAGGGTTGCTATATGTTGTTAAAGGTTGACTTTGAAGAGGAACACACACATCAATTTGATACCAACCTAGGTGAATTTTCAGGCAGAATATATGTTCTCAGTCCAAATCAATTACGTCACTGTGGCAGAAACTTTTATTTTTGTGTTATTAAAACATTTGTATTGCACTTAAAAATAGTTGAGAGATTTAAGAATTGTGACCAATGCTTTTGCTGCTGTTATGATTTCCTGTGCACTTTCACACTAACATTCATTCCCATTTGCACTTTATTTTATTTATCTTTTTCATGATTTTTTGATTAATAACACCAACATCCCCTTGTTTTCCAGAAATCTGTGAGAATTTGTGAAGGTATTTCCCCTAATATTTTATTAATAATTTAACTAACAATCAGAAATTTGTTAAAATTATTTAAATAGCATTTTACTTTTGCTCTTATTTCTTTCTTCCCCATTACATCATCCATGTTAGCCCTATTTACTTAGTTCTTTATTTCCAAGTAAATGCTTCCATCCCTGCTCTTTTTCATGATTTATGGTTCAGTGACTTACCTTTTCATATACTAAGTTCCATTTTACTATGTATCCAATATCATGATGTACTTTTGATCCATATCCTATACAGAATATTTTGTATGTATTTTCTTTGCATAAAGGGGACATTTTTAAGAACTGAATCTTCACAACCCCCATTGAAGGTAAATACCTTATTGTCACCAAACATCTAACTGAAAGAAGGAAAATATGATGAAGAACATTCTTTAATAGCCCATACTCTACCTCAGGCCATAAACCTTGACTTGGTTGGCTAAAGGTATCAAATTGTATCACCTCATCTATGCCATTCCCACACATGCTGAATTTTTCACTTAATTTATCCTGCACAAAGTCACTTGCTTTCTGTGGATACTGAACAATATCTACTGTGTGTGAAATGCACATGGCTGGGAGAGCCCATTTATAAGCCCATAGCAATATGCACAATAGTGTGATAACTAGTAGAACTTGTTTTAGAGTTGGACAAAAGGAGAGGGACACACTGGGACATCCTACTTGTAACTTGAAAAAGGCAGAGCTATCTTTAACAAGAAAACTAGCTCAGTCAGATCCTTAATATCTACTCTCTGCAGCTCTTGTGTTTAAGGGATGTCCAATATTAAACATGTTGGGAAAGACTGCACCCTACAGACAAGGAATGGTAAGGGGTAGGTAGCTGGGTAATGCCAAGAGCCAAGGTGAAGGCAGAAGTTTTAAAGTACATGAGGTGGATTAAGAAAATAAATGGTTTATCAATCCTCTGCCAACTTGCCCTAGAATCTGGATTCCAAACATTCAAAATTATACTGACATATGGTACACCACCCAAATTGTGGGAAAGGGCTTATTGACTTGGGTTTAAGTGATTCCAGCCATATTTTTGTTTTGAGAGAAGGGACAGCTAGTGAATAGGACAGTGTTTGTAAAACATGCTCTACCAGGGACCTGTAGTTATAGGAAGACAAAATGAGCGTGGTGGGGAGAGGCTATGCAGTGATAAAGTAGAGAAGCATTAGTTGAAGTGGCTAATTGGGAATCAATCCTTGGAGAGTTTCTGAAGCTAGAGAGCAGTGAGGTGACAGTGATAGTATAGAGGTGTATGTTAAGACCCCTCTAAAATAATCAGCAAGTCAAGCTACTAGATAAGTAGATAATTTGCTTTAGAAACTCTCAGAGTCAAGCACCATGCATAACTGGAAAATACGACTCACCATTCCATTACGTTCTTAAGGACAGGCTTCAATCTGAGGTCTCTGAGGCAGAATGTTTTCAGAGCAAGTTTGGTTTCCACACCCCTCCTTCATAAGCATTCTTAATATAAGCTTCAATAAATTTTAACCCCATCCAGAGAACTGTTAACACATCAAAAATTAAAATAGCCAAAATGTTTTAGCAACAGCCAAGAGGTCAATAGATAAATTATGTTTGGGTAGATCTGCTAAACAAGGTGTCCTTAGAGTGTTGAAAAGTGGTGGCGTTATTTTGAGGACTAGCTCCAACTGACCCAAACATGATATTGTCAATTGGTTCCTAAGCATCTGAAAACTGGACATTGAATAAGAAAGACTCAAGATTAATTCAAGTGTTTGAGTCATAGTAAAAATGCTATGAGCAAACAAAAGAAAAACAGTTCTGTCTTGGGTGAATTAATGTCTGACTGCTACA
>PVJH01049017.1:0-10530 GCA_004026705.1 Nesogale talazaci
CAGGAGGGAAGGGGCTTGGCCAGGCGGGTGGGTGGAGTCTGAGGAAGTTAGCCAATGAGGTGAGGAGTCAGGGTCCGTGGGCGGCTCCTGGAGGGGGACCCCTGAAGAGGGGTGGCGGTGTTAATGACTTTTCCAGGGAGGAAGCAGGGGAAGGTGCCAGGAAGAGATAAGAGGGCCGGGCGGGTTGGGCTGGGGGCCCGGACTCGGGCTTGTTCTGGTTTCCGGAGCCAACCTCCTGCCTGGCAGGGGCTCCAGGTGTCTGAGCGACCCCGCCTCTCTGTTCCCAGGCCCTTCGCTCATGGAGAAAGGGAGTTGAGCGAACGAAGGAGAGACAGAGAGAGAGAGAGGCAGAGATAAGGCGAGAGACTTAGAGGGCTAGCGCCAGAGAGAAAGAACCCGAGAGCAGGATGTATTCCCAAGGACCTACCACACAGGCTTTCCCTTCCCAAGGAACATTCCTTGGGCGGGGGAGGGAGGGCAGCACGGGCACTGACTCACCCCCTCTCAGCTGTTCCTTAAACACTTTGGCCTCTTTCACCCGAAGAACCTCCTCCAGGGCCTCTCTGCCTGCCCAGCCCTGGGCCCCACCTCATCCCTGCCACCCTCTTGAATTCCCACCTCATTCTGAGGCCCAGAAGCCTCCCTGTTCCCAGTTATCCTGACTGCCCTCCCACCCCTACCCCGGCCTCCTGAATCTCTATCTCCAATCCTGCCCTCTCCCGTCCACCCTCCAGAAGAATGGCTAGAACCTGCCCAGGCCTCTCCCTGTTTTAAACCCTTCCATGGTTCCCCAGTACCCTCAAGTCCTGCCCACCAGTCTGGGGTGACTCTGATTCCCACCCACCTCTCCAGCTTCAAGTCGAGTCACGAACAAAACCAAACCTCACCCCTGCCTGCCTGTGGGCAGGGGTCTCCCCTTCCACCCACCCACTGGCTGGTCTCACTGCCTGGCCCCTCCTCATCCTCTATGTGGCTCTTCACCTTCCCTTCCAGGAAGCCCTCCCTGACCCTCCTGGATTTCCCTGACCAGGCTGGGCTATCCCTGTCTGGGGACAGGCTGGTTTCCTCCCCTGGACTGGAGACACACCCCACCCCTCTCCCCCAGGGTGTCTCAGTCACTGGTGTGACTCCCGCAGCGCCCAGCCCAGGGCCAGGTAGCGAGAAGGATTTGCTGAACGTCTGTGTCAGTGTCGGCTGGATGCCCTTCATCCATTCAGTGGTTACTTAGCACCTTCCCCTGTGCCCAGGAGCCCTGGTGGCGTCTTGGTTATGTGTTGGGCTGTTAACTGCAAGGTTGGCAGTTTGAAACTGCCAGCTGCTCCTCAGGAGCAAACATGAGGCTTCCTAATACTTTAAAGAGTGACTGTCTTGAACCCACAGGGGCCATTGAACCCTGTCTTGCAGGATCACTAGAGGCTGGGTGGCGGTGACATTGCTTGTTTTGTCTTGGTTTTTCCTCCAGGTGCGGAGGAAACAGGAATGGTCGAGGCAGACAGAGGGCCCTCTGGGGATTGGACAGAAAAGGTGAGCCCGGGATGAAGATGGCACGGGGCCAGGGACAGGAAGGCAGCTGTGTCCAGTGCGGGTGTTGGGAAGGAAGACGTCACCGTGTGTCCCTGTGAAGATGCGCAGCTTCCGAAACTCTATGGAACGGTCCTGCTGGGCTTCTCCTGCAGGATGGTCAGGAGGCAGCAGGGACTCGCTGACAGCGGCTGGGAAAGGGTGATCGTCATCGTGGCCGGCCCCTAATCTAGTGTCAGTGTGAGGATGAAGAGTGGAGGAGTGGATCTCGCCTGTCCATCTGGAGATAGCCGATAGCCTCTGTGTGGGCATGGCCTTCTCCTGAGAATTCTGGGAAATCTGGTACTTCCTTCTGGGAGACAGGAAACACGTAAGTCTTGGCTTACTTCCTGGAAGACGTTGCAGCTGACGAGGCCCTTGGCAGCATGCTGCTAGACCCTAGGCCCTGGAAACTGGAGGAGCCTCAGGGAGACCCCTGCCAGCACTGAGATGCTTCTACTGCCAGTGGATACACAAGACTCTGCACCCACTGGCCTGTGATTGCCCTGGTGTCATTGCACGTGCTTTGTGAGTCTGAAGAGGACGTATGGATTGGTATCAGAGATATGGGCTAATATCAGACTTATGACCTTGGACTGGACTGGGATGTTTTCTCAATGTTCACTTGCTCTTGTATATAAATGTCCTTCTTATTCACATATGCGTGTTTATGAATTTGTTTCTCTAGGCTACCCGGACTACTACAGTCCTCAAAGCTGTAGGTGGAGGAGAGAGACCTCTCCTGGATACTCCCATATAAGTCATGAATGATGGAAGGAGAGGAGGAATGTGGGGGCCTCCATAGTGGGGGCAGGAGATGAGGAAGCATCCAGAAGTAGGGGGGACGGCATATGCAAAGGTTCTGAGGCAGAAGTGAACTTATGTACTGGGCACAGCCTCCGGACTGTGTGAGTAAGAAAGCGCTGGCTGCCATCAAGCCCATTCTGACTCAGAGTCCCCTCCAGGGCAGGGTTAGGGTGTCCTGGACAGTTACCAAGGCAGTCCAGCAACCGCCCCACCCAACCCCAGGTGCCTTGCAAGTACAGCTTAGTGTTGCTTTGTGATAGGTCGCAGCCTTGACCATCCAAAAGGGCTTAGTTCTAGGCTGCCAGGAAACCAATAGATGATTTGTAGGCGCGACTGTCAGGCCTTTGTTCTTGGGCACCTAAGTGGGGTTTCAAGGAACCCCCTTTCCACAACCTTTGGATGATGCCCTGCGGGCATGGGACACAAACCGTGCCTCTCTGACCCACCTGCCCGCGCACTACCATCAGATCTGTTCCGACCCATAATGCCCCTCTAAGACGAAGTAGAACTGCTTCTGTGGGTTTCCAAGAGGTACACTCTTTAGGGTAATCAAAAACCTCATCTGTTTCCCCAGAAGTGGCTGCTGGTTTTGAACTGCTGGCTCGGTGGTCAGCACCCAACGCATATCCCACTATGCCACGAGGCTCCTGGGCACCCGCCCACCCGAACCTCCAACGCAAGGGGCGGAGCGTGAAACCGCGCCGGCCCCGCCCCCGGCCCCCTCGGCGCCAATCAGACCCGGGCCGCCCAGCAGGAGGGAGGGCCCCGCGCCGGCCCCGCCCCCGCGCCCCGCCCCTCGCTCACCCGCACCAGCCGGGCGCGCTTCACCAGGTCGTTGAGCTTGCGCAGGGCGGCGTGGCGCGGCAGGCCCTGGATGTCGCGGAAGAGGTCTTGCTCCTCCAGCTCGAAGAGCTGCCGGTTGTCCGGCACGAGCAGGGGCTGGGACCAGAAGGAGCCGATGTAGACGCGCAGCACCTCGGGCGTGCCCACCACCTTGCCCAGCGCCCACATGAGCGCCCCGTAGACGCGCATCAGCTGCTGCGTCTCCACCATGTCGGCCTTGTTGAGCACCACGCGGATCTTGTCCTCGTGGCCCCGCAGGGCGCCGATGGCCTCCGAGAACTCGTCGGAGATCTCCAGCTTGTGGGCGTCGAACAGCAGGATGATGAGGTCCACGCGCTCGGCGAACCAGCGCAGCACGGCGGGGAAATCGTAGCCTGCGGGGGCGGGAGAGCGCGCGGGGGGGGGGGTTAGGGAGCCCCGTCAGCCCCGCCCCCTGCAAGCATCCCTTGGACGGAGAACTGACCACGCCCAGCGGATCCCACTGCCCTGGCTGAGACACGCCCCCCACCCCCCCATTCCGCCCGCTATCCCAGCTCTGGAAACCATCTCGGTTAGGGAAGGGGGGCGGGTCCCAGCTCTCCCCCTTTTCCAGTCGTTCAGCATCATTCAGCTGATAGGAGCGGTGAGTTATGGACGGTAAGAAGGGACCCGTGGACAATCCAAACAAGACCCGTTGCTGGTTGTCTGAACTGACTCATCATGACCCAGTGCGAGAGTCTAGACCTGCCCATGGGGCTCTGTCTATGTATAAATATATAATATACTTATGTATATACATAACACCATATGATTATGATTTCATTATATGCCCATGTGTTTCTATATCCTATACTGTATAAAATATATACTTAACATCATATATAAAACATGTGTATTTTTCTCACGGCCACACTGATTCATAGGGACCTTATTACTCTTCCCGGTAGTGAGAAACCCTGTTTTCCTCCCAAGGGGTGGCTTGTGGTTTTGACCTGTCGGCCAGGTGGATCACAGCCCCACTTGTAACCAGGACACCACCAGGGCTCCTAATCTCTTATGGATACCTATATCATTTTAATAGAATTCTGCGATATCAAAAAATTTTAAATATAATGTTGCTGAGGCCAGACCCGGCAAGCCATACGCCCCTTCAGCAGTGTCTATATGTGATCTCCAGGGACATCGGTGACCTTCGAACTGTGCACCCCTCCTCACCCTCCTTGAAACCGCTGCCCTTCCATGTATGCACACTCACACTCACTCACACACACGCACGCCCAGGAAGAGTCAGGACGCTCATCGTTACAGAAGCTGGCTGCCACAACTTCCTCCCAGAGTACCTGATCGGTCAAACCACCCATTAGCAGTGGACCCCTTAACCATTGGGCCACCAGGGTTTCCTAAGAGGTCCATCAGAACAGGAATAAAAAGCCCACTGGCATGGAGTCAATCCCAGCTTACAGTGACCCTGAATTAACCAACCACACTCACTGCCATCAAGTCAAGACCCTCCCTCCACGCAAGAACACTTTGTTCTAACAATCTGGCATTCTGAGAGGGTCACCCTCCTGGCACAATCTCTGAAGACAACATGAGTGCATAAGCAAACGGGAAGAAAGCTGATGGTGCCTGGCTATCAAAAGACAGGGCATCGGGCTGAGCCCCGGTGGCGTAGGGGTTGGGCGCGGGACTGCGGCCCACTGGGATGGAGGTTCGATTCCAGCTCCACGGAGCAAAGGCTGGGCCTCCTACCCCCACCACCTGAGGGCAGTGATGCCCCCCCCCCCAAAAAAAAAAAAGACAGAGCATCTGGAATCTTAAAGACTTGAAGCTAAACAAGTAGCCATCTAGCAGAGAATCAATAAAGCCCACAGGGAAGAAGCACACCAGCCTGTGCGATCATGAACTATCGATGGGATCAGGTATCAGGCATCATAAGACCTCAAACAAGCAAACAAACAAAAACCATACTGAGAATAAGGGGAGTTGGAGCAGAAACCCAAAGCCTCTCTGCAGACAGTGGGACATCCCCTTACAGAAGGACCATAGGGAAGGAATGAGCTAACCAGGGCTCAGTAAAGCACCAATGACACGCACAACAGTCCTCTGATTCCTTGAGGCTTCCTCATTCTCCACTATCATGATTCCAGCACTGCCTTTTACTGCAGGTTAGACCGGAGCATGTCCTCAGGTACAGATGTCAGAGCTCAGGAAACATGGTATCCGGGAATAGCGATACCATAAGGGTATGGTGAAGGTGGGGAGAGGAGGAAGGGAGAACGGATCACAACGATTGACACACAACCACACACTCTCCCTCCAGGGGGACGAACAACAAACCATGGGGGATGAGAGACAGCAGTCAGGGTAAGATAGGAAAATAAAAATAATTTATAATCTATCAAGGGGTCATGAGGGTGGGTGGGAGGAGGGAGGGGAAAAAGAGAAACTGATCCCAAAGGCTCCGTAGAAAGTAAGTTTCAGGGCTGAGCCCCGGTGGCGCAGTGGTTGTGCGCAGGACTGCGGCCCACTGGGATGGAGGTTCAATTCCAGCTCCACAGGAGCAAAGGCTGGGCCTCCTACTCCCACCACCTGAGGGCAGTGATGCCCCCCCCAAAAAAAAACCAACAACAACAAAAAGAAAGTAAGTGTCTAGGAAAGAAGGCTGGCAACCTGTGTACAAATATGCCTCATACAATTGATGTGTGGATCGCTGAGTTGTAAGAGCCCCCAATAAAATGATCTTGTACTTAAAAAAATAAAACGAATCTTGACTCATGGTGACCATCAAGGATAGGGGAGAGATGACCCTGTGGAGTTCTGAGACTGCTCCTCTTTTGTTTTAAAATCATTTTGTTGAGGGTATATACAATTCTTTTTCTTGGGGGGGGTCATCACTGCCCTCTGGTGGTGGGAGTAGAAGGCCCAGCCTTGCTGCTGGATTTGAACCTCCAACCCAGTGGGCCGCAGCCCTGCACACAACCATTACACCACCAGGGCTCAGCTACAATTCTTATCACAATCCATCCATCCATTGTATGCAAAGCACATGGATACATCTGTTGCCAGCATCATGCTCAAAACACTTGCTTTCAGGGCTGAGCCCCGATGGCGTAAGTGGTTGAGTGTGGGACTGCGGGCCCAAGGGCTTGGCCGTTCAAATCCAGCAGCGGCTCTCAGGAGCAGCGCTGGGTAGCTTCCACGACCACCAGAGGCAGTGGTACCTCCCCCCCAAAATAAGATAAAGAAAATCATTTGCTGTCTACTTAAGCCCTTGGTATCAGCTCCTCATGTCCCCCTCCTCTCTGTTGCCCCCTCCCTCAGGAACACTTGGTAATTTATAAATTAGTATTTTGTCATATCCCACACTGATATCTCCCTTTACCCACTTCCTGGCTGTTCATACCCCAGGGAGGAGGTTCTATGTAGATCCTTACAATCGGTTCCTCCCGAGCCTGCCACTCTTGACAGGGGCAGCAAAGCCTCACCTTTCTTTCAGGGAGCTGCGAGTGGTTTCAAACTGCCCACCTTGCCTGCGCAGCCCAGCACCTAACCACCCTGCCACCAGGGCTGTTCAGCGACTCTACGTAGGGTTTTGGGAGCGATCCATCTTTACAGGCGTAAAGAGCCTCATGGTTCTTCCACAGGGCTCCTCGTGGGTTCGAACCGCCAACTCTGCAGCTAGCAGTCCCACAGCAGTCCCCCAGCCCTGCTGGCCCTCAGCCCCACCAGGCTCCTCACGAGGTCCCCGCTGCTGTGAGAGGCCATCAAGCCAGTTCTGACCCAGACTGCAGCCCAACGTGTCACCACGACGCCACCAAAGCTCTCCGAAGAAAGCGGGCACTAAACTGTGCACAAGCATAGAAGGACCCGATCGTTCTCTGGTGGAGCGGCTCGTGGCTTTGAACTGCCGGCCGGGCGGACTGTGACCCAGCGGGTCCCTACTCCCCCCAGGAGTCCAGGGTTCTCCTGCAGATGGTGATTGCACACACACACACACACACACACAAACACACACACACACGTCCCCGTTTCCTCTCATTTTAGCAAGCAAAGAGCTCACACCCAGCCCCAATCATGCCGTTGCTAGTTGGAATATTATTTCCTAATGAACACTATTTCCCAAGATCCCTCTGGGTGCAAGCCTTGTCCTGAGTGCCAAGGGGTCCGCTGTAAGGGCCCAACGAGATATCTGCCCCCACAGGGCACCCGTAAGGTGGTTGGCCCCTGTGTTCATTCATGCCCTTCTTCCTTCCCCCTTCACGGTCCCACTCATTCATTCAAACCCATCGGAGTTCTCCGGCTCTCATTCCGCAATGTTTTGGGCAGCGGGGGATGGGGTGGGGGGCTGGGGGAGGTGGAGAGGAGCCCTTGAGACCCCAAGACCCCTGACTCGGCCGGCCGCCGTGGGGTTTGCGTCCTTGCTGTGGTCCTCATCTGCTGGGCCTCCTCAGGCAAATCCCTTCACCTCGCTGATCTTAAGAAGGGAATCGATACGCTGTAGGCATGGTTTCACGAGGCCGCTGTGCCCCCGAAAAGAATATCGATGGCTGGAGATCCAGGAAGCACCCACCACAGGCTGCCCGCACCCGCACGCGTGCCCGGTTTCAGACAAGGAGGAGCTCTGGTGCCCAGTAGCAAACGCTCAGCTGGTCACGGGAAGGCTGGAGTTCCAACCCAGCAGCCTCTGCAGGAGGGAGCCGGATGTGGGGGTCCACTCCTGGAAGATGCCCATTTTGGGAGCCCCGAGGGGTGGTCTTGCTCCACTCCCCGCAGGGGGCAGGGGTCCTGGGCCAGCATCATCTCCATGGTAGAGCATTTGGTTTGGTTTTTGGTATAATGGTGTAAATGACACCTCAGGAGCACGGGTCGGAGACATATAAAGCCCCAGAGGATCGAACCATGGCATTGTGTGCCCAGAAAAACTAAAAACGTGGGGCTGAGCCCTGGTGGCACACTGGTTGTGTGCGGGACTGCGGCCCACTGGGTTGGCGGTTCAAATTCAGCAGCAGCTCTCCATGAGCAAGGCTGGGCCTGCCACTCCCACCAGAGGGCAGTGATGCAAAAAGCAAAACTAAAAACGTGGGTAGCCCAGAGCATGCACACTGTACAGGCAGGAACCAGAAACATGGGGACTCCAGGACAGATGAACCCTTCAGGATCAGTGGTGAGCGGGGCAATACCCGGAAGGTAGAGGGAAGGTCAGGTAGAAAGGGGGAATCGATGACAAGGATCTATATAGAACCTCCTCCCTGGGGGACGGACAACAGGGAAGTAGGTGAAGGGAGACATTGGACAGTGTACAATTAACGCAATAATAATTTATCAATTATCAAGGGTTCGTGAGAGAAGGGGGAGCAAGGAAGGAAGGTGAAAATGATAAGCTAATATCAAGGGCTCAAGTAGAAAGCAAATGCTTTGAGAATGATGACGACAAGGAGTGTAAAATGTGCTTTGCATACAATGGATGGAAGTATGGATTGTGTTGAGTTGTATGGGCCAGAAAAATAAAAGAGTTGTATGATTCCCGAATAAAATGGTTTTTAAAAATGAAAAAAAAAAAACCTGAGCCCTGGTGGCACAGTGGTTGTGTGCGGGACTGCGGCCCACAGGGTTGATGGTTCAAATCCAGCAGCGGCTCTCCAGGAGCAAGGCTGGGCTCCCTACTCCCACCAGGGCAGTGACGCAGGCGGAGGGGGGGGAATAATATGGAAGGAAAAATAAATAAATAAAAAAAGAATTGATCAAGAACAACATTTCCTGCTGGACAGATAGAGAAAGTGACCAGCAGGGGTGAGTTCTGGTGTGTGCAGGGACAGGTTGGGCAGGCGTTAACTGGGCTTCCGGAAAGCATCCATCCCCCAAGAAGGTGGAACTATTAAATATATGGTACGTAATTCAGAGGTCAATCAGATTGCTATAAATAAAGCGACACACAAAAAAGCGTTCCCCAGGGCTGAGCCCCGGTGGCGCAGTGGTTGTGGGCGGGACTGCGGCCCACTGGGATGGAGGTTTGATTCCAGCTCCATGGAGCAAAGGCTGGGCCTCCTACTCCCACCACCTGAGGGCAGTGATGCCCAAACAACAACAACAACAACAACAAACAACAAAAGCGTTCCCCAGAACCCCGCCTCTCCTGCTGACTGTGCTGGGATGGAGGTGGGGGGAACAGTGCTGCCAGAGCCCTAGCCTGGGCACCACAAAGCACTGATCTGAGAGTGGTCAGGCTGGGATCCTGTGTGCCTGACAGAGAGGACTGACCCAGGCTGGGGTGGTGGGTGGGGAGAGGCAACCCAGGAAGGCTTCCTGGAGGCAGCAATGCCTAGCTAGGATCTGAGGAAGGAGAATGCTGGGAAACAGGAGTCACTGCTGATTCGCAGCACACCCTTACTATCACTCTCCGTGAAGTGGGTCCCCACAACTCCCAACCCCGAAGCCCTGGGTTGCAGAACAGGACGTCCCACGTCCCACGGAAGCCAGCCGCCCTGCCGTCTCCATTCCTCAAAGTGGCGGGTGGATTCGAACTGCCCATTGTGACTGGGATCTGGACCGTTTAACCACTACATTGCCAGGGTTCCCCCTGCCCAAAACCACACCAACAAATCACTTTCCAGGGGAGGAAACTGAGACACAGAGAGGTTACACCCCGGGACACAAGAACTTGCCAGACCTGGGCTTGGAATCCAAGTTCCAGATTCCAGAGCCTCATCAGCTTCCAGGGTCTCACAGGGGGAGTTGGTCCTCTGGCCTCAGAATATGGAGAAGGAAGAGGAGGAGGACAAAGGGGAGGAGGGAGAGGAGGGGAGGAGGGAAGGAGGTGGAGAAGGAAGCAGTCGGTTCCAGGCTGGGGGTGGAGGGCATTGTTTGGGGGGAGGAAGGGCCGGTCACCCGAGCAGCCGGGGGAAGGTCCTTCTCTTCCAAATGCCTACACAAACACACACACCGGCCCAGATTTGGAAAATGTGTCTCATGGGGCAGAAGAGCGGAGGGGGGAGAGGGGGCAGGTTGAGTCATCGTGGGAAAGGGCCTTGGCAGAGAGAGAGAGGCTGAGCCCCGTACACAGCTATTCAGCTGTACGTGGAGCCCTGAACTCACCCAAGAATAACTTTAATCGCCATGAGAAGTTATTTGCCTCCCCCTCTCTCTGCCCGGAGGCCCAGCTGGGTCAAGCGGCCGAACATGGTCCATAAAAGATAATGTCCCACATCCTCTGAAGGCTATGAGCCCCCTGGGGTTTCTAATCGCTTCGGAGCCCTCATCTGAGACCCTTCCATTGTCCCCTCTCCATGTTGAGCCAAAAAGAGTAAAGAGCAGGCTGGAGGAAGCCAGCAGTTCAAAGGA
>PVJH01049018.1:0-10553 GCA_004026705.1 Nesogale talazaci
CCTAATGCCTTATTCTTTTTCATGTCGTCCAGTTTCTTGGATTATTTAGTCAACATAGAAATTGAATAAGTTTGGTGAACAGGTACAACCTGTCATTAATTCACACCATGTAATATTCCCTTGTTCTGTTTGAATGGCTGCCTCCTGATCTCTGCACAGATTCCACATGAGCACAATCAAGTGTTCTGGAATTCCCATTACTCTCAGTCTTACTAATAGCTTGTCATGATACACATGGTTGAATGTCTTTGCATAGTCAATAAAATACAAATGACTACCTTTTGGGTAGTCTCTGCTTTGAGCCAAGACTCCTTTGACATCAGCAATTATAGCCCCTATTCCATCCTCTTCTCATTCTGGCTTCACTTGCTGATAGTTCCCTGTCCATGAACAGCAGCAGCCATTTTTGAATTATCAGCAAAATTTTACATGCATGTGATACTAAGGGTCTTGTTCAATAATTTCTGCTGGGTCACTTCTCTTTGGAATATGCACAAATATTAACTTATTCCAGTTGGTTGGACAGGTAGCTGTCTTCCAAACTTCTTGGCATAGACTAGTGGACGTTCAATGCTGTTTCAGTTTGTTGAAACATTTAAGTTGAGTTTCAATTCCTGGAACCTTGTTTTTCATTAGTTCCTACATTCCTACATATTTGTGAACTTCCTGAAATGCCATCAGTTCATGATTATATGAACCTCTTGAAATGATTTGATGTCTTCAACTCTTTTTCTATCACCACATCTTATTCTGCAATTGTTGATCCTTCCTCTTTGTTTCCAATATCAGCATTTCAGTGACAATATTTCAATGCATTTCTAATCAATTTCAGACAGAAAGAGTCAATAGAATTCTTCAATTTTCCCACCTCTAGTTTTAGCGGTTGATGAACAAATACAAATAACAGTTGTATTAGCTGAGCTTCCTGTTAAACATATAAACATGACCTTATTGCAGACAACAGTGTACATTAAAGAGAGATCTTGAAATGTTCTTTTTGATGATGACTGCAACATTATTTTTCATGAATTTCTCATCCCTGGCACAGTAACCCACGTGATTGTCTGACTCAAAGCATTCCAGGCCTTTATTGCTATTAGGTGCCATGGAGTGAGTTCTGTCCCTAGTGACCCTGTGCACAACAGAGGGAAACATGGCCCAGTCCTGCCTTAATCTCACAATCATTCCCATAGTGCACTCCATTGTTGCCCCAACTGGGTCAATTGGTCTCACTGAGGATCTTCCTCTTTTTTGCTGCTCCCCCCCCCCCCCGCCCCCTACACCAAGCATGATGTCTTTCCCTGACAATATGCCTAAAGTTTGTAAAATGAAGTCTTGCCATCGTGGCTTCTGATGAACACTCTGGCCAGGCTTCTTCCAAGTCTGTGGTACTTTACATATTCTTCTCCAGCATCATCGTTCAAGTGCATGTTCGGTTTCCAGTTTGAAGGGTTTCCAAGGGCATCTGGAATCTCATCAGTTTCTACCCAACTGGTAGATTAGATTTTATTTGTGAGCTTGAATTATTTTCTACATTTTTCTCCCACTTTGTGCGACTTACTATTGTGGTTCTAATCAGAGTGGTTAGCAGTGGTAACTGGGTAGCATCTAGTTCTTCTGATCTCAGGCTTCTGGAGTTTGTGGTTAATGTAGTCTACAGGTCATTTGGACTATTGTTTCCCTGAGTCTTTAATTTTATTCACTTTTATTTGCTTCAAACAAGAAGATTCCAGTAGTTGTAACTTACATGACCATTTTCAAATTTCTATGATTATAATTGACTATAAGTGGGCTGAGTCCTGGTGGCGCAGTGGTTGAGTGCGGGACTGTGGCCTGCAGGGTTGGTGGTTCAAATCCAGCAGCAGCTCTCCAGGAGCAAGGCTGTGCCTCCCATGGCCACCAGAGGGCAGTGATGCCCCCCAAAAAACTTGATTAAAAGTTTTTAATTCAAGTTTTTAAGATTCCAGTGTAGCACACTCAAATGAGGGTGTTCTGTCTCGCAAATCTAGAGAGGCACAGCCACCAGTTCTCATGCCTCAACTCAAATCAATTGAGGGTGTAGGACATTGACTTGATAGACTTGTTATGCGAACTTTCCTGGAGGATCCCCGAGGCGATGGCCCTGGTTCTCAAGTATAGTGATTCAATCCTATGATGCGTTCATGACTATGCCATTGTTGTGCTCTCTTGCATACAATAATATGATTAATATCCACATACATATATACGCACAAATGTCTACTGCCAAAGATCCATGGATTATTTAACTCAGCTTAACACCTCCATCTTCTTCCATGATGTGAGATATTTCACAGGTCCCATGTTATTTTCTAAGGTTATGTAGTATTCTCTAATGTTATGTAGTATTCCACTGTATGTATTTACTACAGTTTGTCCATTCTTATGTTGACTGTTGATGGGCACTTATTTTGTTTGTTTGCTAATACTGCTGTCCACTTTTGAATATATATATATGTATGTATATATATATATATATATATATATATATATATATATATATATATATATATTGCAGAACCCTCTGCAAGCTCAGCACTATTTGTTTGTTCTTCCTCAGTCAACTTATCATAATGAACTTCCCATGAGGTCATAGACAGAGACTGGGGGAGAAAGGTGATGTGACGAGAGTGGAGACTATGTGCACACTTCTGCATGCCTGTTATCTGTACCTCATCTCATAGACATCACCTCCATTTAAT
Organism: Nesogale talazaci; assembly: GCA_004026705.1. NCBI lineage: Eukaryota > Metazoa > Chordata > Mammalia > Afrosoricida > Tenrecidae > Nesogale > Nesogale talazaci. Next base: position 2,721 of record PVJH01049018.1, read on the forward strand.
GATGAGGCACTTGCTGTGCACATCCAAATCTATCATCTGTAGATCCGACAATACCCACCCCGTGGTGACTTGGTGACCTATGACAGTTGTTCTCTGCTAAAGCCCTATAACAAGTCAAAAGCTGCTTTTCAAAAGGAGCGTAGCGATTTGTAGAGGACAGAAAGCCTTTGCTCCCAAATCCCAAGGATCTGGCTGTGTGGTGGTGAACCAATAGGGACCTGCTGAAAACTTCAAGGAGCATCTCTATTGGCTAATGACGCTTCACCCATTGTTGCATAAAGAGGATCATTTGACCCACCAAGTGGCAGTGGCTTGCACAGCAGCCTGGACCTAGAATAGAACTGTCTCTCATTCTCGGCCCCACTCACATCTAGCAGTTTTTCAGATCCCTCGATAAATAAGCCAGAGTAGCACACTCAAAGGAGGGTGTGGTCTAAAGAGGCATGCCCACCAGCTCTCCTGCCGCTGTGTTAGTTATGAAGTGGGCCAGATGCAGAGAGCTCACCCTTCATTTTAGTTGGCATATCTCCACATGCCCTAGGCCTCTGAGCCCCGGGAAATTTCACTGAGGTGAAAGTTGTCTACATTGTTGTAAGGTTAGTTTCTCACTTTTTAGCACTCAGATGTTTTTATCCATAAGTCTAGAGTCATTGATAGGTCTTCCTTATTAAGTACAATTAGCATAATGTCAATGTAAGTGTTTGTTTACTCTCTTGCAACCTGTGTACATCAGGGGAAGTTAAATAACCTCAGATGTAGAAGTTGACCTGACTGATTTCAGCGTATGGCCTTGCACCACGTGATTGTTGCAGGAAAGGCTACCCTTGCAGCAGCCTGAAAGTCTGGCCAGCACTAGGAGAGGGCTAACTGAGAAGCAAAGTCAGGGACTATGTCCACCCTGACAGCTGCCTTCCCTGAGTATGCAGGACAATGTTGTTGCTATTGCTGTTAGTCAGTTGTCATCAAGTTGACTGATTCCACGTGTGGCAGAGCAGAGTGGCTCCTTGCATTTGCAGAATGTGAACCTTCAGAAGTAGGTCAACCTACCTTCTACGGTGATGCTGGTCGGGTTCAAAGTGCCATCTTTGATTTTTGAGTCAATATCAACTTTCCTAAGAGAAAATGATGACAAAATCTCAACAGCGAGGAAAGCCTACCCTTGACAAACCTTTCCACACTCAGTAGATGTGTGATTCCATAGTCAAGGCCGGTTTCTAACAGGTCACTGACCTCTCCCTTGGAAGGAGCCCTGGTGGCAAAGTGGAGGATGCGGGGCTGCTCCCTGCTCTGATGGAGAATCAGGAGGTGGTCCATGCCCGTCTAGAGTTCACCTGGGCAGTTCTACTCTGCGCTGAGTTTCTTGAGCATGACCCAGTTCCGTAATGTTTCCAGCGCTTCACCCTTGGACAGGTGAAAAACCTGAGCATCAGGGAGACTCGGATTCAACCCTGAAAACCTCAAAAATCACGAAAGCCCATACACCTAAAAGTACAGCACTGTACTATTATTTCATTGTCACGCTGTTCAGACGAAGTGAGGAACTTGCTGAGACAGTTCCTCTGTCCCTCCAAAATCAGAAAAAGAGTTGGTTCTGACTTCGGTTGTTGCTCGGTGTCCTTGAGTGGGTCACAGACCGTAACAACCCTGTGAACAGCAGAACCGGTCCCATGTCATGGCCACAGTTGTTCCTATGCTCAAGCCCTTTGTTGTAGCCACTCTCAGTCCATCTTGTTGAGGACTGTCCTTCTTCGCTGCTCTTTTACTTTACCAATTGCAACTCGTGACTCAGAGACACTCTGTAAGGACCGAGCAGGACTATCCCCGTGGGTTTCCAAGCCTGTAACTCCTGGCAGGAAGAAACAGCCTCATTTCTCTCCCTCGGAGAGGCTGGTGGTTTCCAACTGCTGACTGGTGTGCAGACCAACACATAAAAACTATGCCACCACAGCTCCTGCCGGACAGGAAGGACTGTAAATAGGACATTTTCATTGTCCCTTCCCTGTCCTTCAGTCCCTCCGTTCCTAAGAGCTCATTTTCACATACTCTCGAGCGCTGATAGGATGGGATTTGGGGGAGGTCAGCCTGACTACTTTAGCCATGCTATCTTTATTTTACAATTTGATCCCTTGTTTAGCAGCCGTCATGGGGTCTAACGGACACAGTCAATTGTATATAATGGTCAATCCAGTAAGTTTGCGCCTACCTTTTTGAGTCATGCAGCCATCACCACAATGAAAATACTGACACCCACCCCTCTCACTCGCCCCCAAACATTTCCTCCTGATGCTTTGAACTGCTGCTCAGTCCCTGATTCCCACCTCCTTCCTGGCCAGGCAAGCACCAGTGCTTCTTTCTGTCACTGTCCAGGCCTGCTATTTCTGCTATGATTTAAAAAATAATAATGTGTTGTCTGTGCAGGGTTACGCCACAGCTTAAATTTCCTGTTCAGCAATTTCAGCACAAGTGTTCTGTGACCTAGTGACACTCTTCACAAGCTCACACACCCTTGCTGTTTTCCTCAGGGTTTTCTGTTGGGCCTATCTTTTAATGTCACTTGCTTAAATAATAAATTAAAAGGATGATATTGAGGTTAAAATAGATAAGAGTGCCTGAGGGGTAGGATGGGAAAGGGGGGGAGGATAAAGGGAAACTTATATCAAGGACTTCAAGAAGAAAGAAAATATCTTGAAGCAGATTGTGGTAGTCATTGTACAATACTGTTTGGTATGACTGAACTATGGAATGTTATAATATCTGCAAGAGCCCCCAATAAACTAATTTTTTTAAAAAAAGAATCAGTATACAGAATAGTGTTGAGTGACACATAATAGGAGTCCTAAATGATAAATTGGGGGAAACCAAACCTCAAACCTCAAGTCCATCCTCACTCCCAGCAACCTTATCAGGTGGAGCAGAATTGCTCCACGGGCTTTCCAGCGCCATAAACCTTTACAAAGAAGGCCACCTCCTCTTTTTCCTGTGGAGCGGACGGTGAGTTTGAACCGCTGGCTAGCAGTCCACTACTTAATTCACTGCACCATGTCCCGATTAGCTCCCTAATTTGGGGGAAGTGGCATAGTGGTTACACTCTGGAGTGCCCACATAAAGGTCAGTTGTACAAAATCTCTGGTCACTTGAGAGGAGAAAGGCAAGGCTTTCTACTCTTATAAGGAGCTTGGTCCATCAGGGCACAGCACAGCACTGATAAACATACAACATTCCCACAGTTCTTTAATGCTTCCTCCCCCCAATGTCCTGATACCTTTCAACTCCTGCTAGACCGGAGCACCAATAAGAGCTCTCCACACACGGAATCCAGGACAGATAGATCTCCCGGAACAGTAATAAGAGTAGTGATACCTTGAGAGTAGAAGGAAGGTGCGAGAGAGAAGTGGGAGAAACAAGGAACTGACGATAATGATCGAGGTATCACACACACACACACACACACACACACACACACATACACAGGGAGGGTAGGACAAACAACAGAAATGTGGGTGAAGGGAGACAGCAGATGGTATGAAATATTAAAATAATAATGTATCTTTTATCCGGGGTCCATAACGGTGGGAAGGTGGAGGAGGGAGGGAATCAATAAGAGCTGGTATCAAGGGCTCAAGCAGAAAGAAAATGTTTTGAAAATAATAATGGAAACATATGTACAAATGTGTTTGATACAATTGATGTATGGATTGTTATAAGAGCTGGAAGAGCCCTCAATAAAATGATATATGTGGCAGTCACTATCAGGTGTCAATTTCAGGATTAGATGTGTAGGGGTGGAGTGTAGCCTGACAATCTGGAGACAGCCAATGAGACCCTGTGTGAGCCTGGTTTTCTCCTAAGAGTTCTGGGTAATCTGGTTTTGTTTCACCCTGGGAGGTGAGAGGCTTATGGCTCAGTCCCTTGGAGACACACTACTGACAAGACACAAGGCTGACTCCCTATGTCAGGGAGTAGAAGCCATATGGACTTACCCTGATGTAACCAAACCTTGAAGCCGGAAAAGTCACGTAGAGACTCCTGCCAGTGCTGAGATGCTTGAGAAGCAAGAGAGAGGCTCCTGCCAGTGCTGAGATGCTTCTGCCACCACTGGATACAAAAGACTCTGCACCCACTGGCCTGTAATTGTCCTGGTGTCATTGCATGTGCTTTGTAAGTCCTTGGACCTAGTTCACAGGGACTAGAGTAGAAGATGAGAATGGATTCAATGGTCTGAAGTTCATGATCTAGCACAAGGGGACTAGGGTTGTTGAGAGCTTGTAACAATGCCCATAGTGTAAAGGCAAGGCCATCAATGGGCACCCTGGTGAGGCTAAGTGAGGCAACTTAGATTGAGTTCATGAGAACCTGATCAGAAGAAGAGCAGATTTTTGAGCCTGTGAACTGGTGCATACTGCTACTCACTTTATGGACAGTGTGTCCTGATTTGAATTTGCTTATTGATGCTGACTCACAAGCTTTCAAGTGGAATGAAGATTCTTCACATCAAAGAACATGTTTGTCTCCTCAGAGACAGGGTTGATATAAGTGGACTGTGTAGAAATTGGATACCAAAATTGGGGAGGATGAAGGCATGAAGTGGCTAGTTTACAAACTTTCAGGAGTGGGGTGTATATAGTCATAGAATTAGAGGATTAAGGTGGAGGTGTTCACTTAACTACAATTGTTAAGCATAGACTATTGTTTTGTTCACCTATAGAATATTATATTTAAATCAGGATGGCACAAATTATATGCATTTTAGTTTATATTTAAATCAGGATGGCACAAATTATATGCATTTTACAGATATGGTTTTATTATTGTTGGGTTGAAAATTATATATGACTAAAGAGTTATGTGAAAGAGTCAAGTTGACAAGGGGTGGTTTGTTGTAGTTACACAATCTCATGTCAATTTGAGATGATTAAAAGTAAAGGGGTGGAGTCTAATCTGTCAATCAGGTCACAGCTTGATGTCCTCATATGGACATAAATAGTGGAGGCCAGACCCACACTTTGCTTGACTCCCTGCAAGACATTCCTGTTGACAAGTCACATGGATCTACGCTGATGACAGCCAGATCCCTAGAGCGGCAGAAGCCCTGTGAGACCTATGCCAGTGATGAGGTGCTTCCACCATCACTAAATATACAAGGCTTTCCACCCACTGACCTGTGATCTTCCTGCATTTGATGTCATTGCATGCGTTGTGTGAATCTGAGGAGCAATTTATAAACTGGTATCAGACATATGGCTAATATTGGACTTACGGACTTTTCTGGACTGGGCTGGGATGTTTTCTAAATAGACAATTACTCTTTTATATAAAGTTCTTTCTTATACACTTACAGGTGTCTATGAATTTGTTTCTCTAGTCTACCCAGATCAGCACACACTGAATTCTCACATTATGGAACAATGACATTGATATCACACTCAAGAGTTCTGCTGAACGTCATCCAGGAATGATGGCAGCAGTACCGTGACAGGGAGCCGCCAGCGGTTCAGGCCCGATTCAGAAGAGGATAGAGAGCAGGAAACATCATTGCTAAAGACATAGATTTTGGCTAAAAGCAGAAGTTACCAGAGAGCTTGCTTGCCCATTATTGATAACACTAGGCTATTCCACTATGTGGCTCGTAACATCCTATGGATAGTCTTGAGGAGAATTTGAATTCCAGAACTCTAAATTATGCTCCTGTGGAACTTGTACTTATATCAAGAGGTAGGCATGAGAAAGGAACAGGGAATACTGCCTGGTTTAAAATCAGAAAATGTGTCTAACAAGGTGGTATCTGCTCACCAAACTTAGTCAATCTGTATGGAAAATAACCCCCAAATCTGGGATAGATGAAGCAGAGAGTAGCATTGGGATTGGAGGGAGGCTTGTTAACAACTTGAAATAGACAGAGGGTAGAACCATGCTTGCTGAAAATGAGGACGTGAGGCACTTGCTGAAGATCAATGATTATAGACTTCGGAATGGATTACGACTCAGGGTAAAGAAGATCAAAATTCTCACAACTGGACCAATAGGTGGCATCATGATAAATGGAGAATAATTGGACTTGTCAAGGATTTTGTTTAAATTCACCGTCAATGCTCATGGAATCTCTTGACTAAGAGTTCAACTGACTCACTGCATTTGGACACATCTGCTCCCACGACCTCTTTTAAGTATTGAGAAGCAGGAAGTTTATTTTAAAGATTAAGGTGCCCCTCCCTCAAACCATAGTACTTCCTTTTTTTAAAAAATCATTTTATTGGACACTCTTACTACTCAGAACATTCCATACATCAACTGTGTTAAATATTTTTGTACATTCTTGCCATCATCATTTTCTAAGCATTTGCTCTCTATTTGAGTCTTTGGTTTTGATTCCTCTTTTTCCCCTCCTTGCCCCCTCCCACCTTCATGACCCTTTGATAAGTTATAAATTATTATTATTTTCATATTCTACACAAACCGCTGTCTCCCTTTGCCTACATTTCTGTTGTTTGCTCCCCCAGGATGAGGGTGGAGTTATGCATCTATCATGGTGATTGGTTTCCCCTTCCCCCCTCCACCCATCTTTCCCCTACTCACCTGGTATTGCTACTCCCATTTCTATTACTGAGTGGCTTATCTGACTTGCATTCCATGTTTCATGAGCTCTTATCTGTACTAGTGTGTATGTTCTGATCTAACCAGAACTGGAAGGTAGGACAGGGATCATGATAGTGGGGGATTTAGAAAGCCTCATAGACCAGAAGAATATTGTGTGCTCCATCTGGGCTGTACTGTGCACTGGTTGACTCATTCCTTCCCTGTGACCCTTCTGTGAGGGAATGTCCTATTTCCTACAGATGAGTTTTTGGTCTCTCTTCTAACCCCATCATTCTCCACAATATGCTGTTTGTTTGTTTGTTTTGTCTCAATAATATGTTTTTGTTGTTTTGCTTGGGGTCTTCTGGTGTCTGTTACCTGATTCCATCAAAACCACATGATTGTCTAGGCTGATGTGCTTCCTCCACGTGGACTTGTTGCTTCTCGGCTTGTTTAACTTCTAGAGGCTCTATCTTTTGGTAGCCAGGACCCATCAGCTTTCTTCGCCACATTTGCTATGTACCCATTTTGTCGTTGGTGATGTGGTCTGGAGGGTGAGCACCACAGAATGCTAGGTGGTTAGAACAAAGGGCTCTTGTGTTGAGAGAGGGAGTGAGCAGAGACCCAAATGCAGTTCAATTGCCATATAGATCTAGGTACATGGGCCAAGACCTCTATTTTTATGACTTAATATATTTATCTGTGAACACTCCCATGCCTACACCTCTATGCATAGCTTTGCTTTCTGAAACTTTCCTCTGATTCCTTTTACCTTCCTCCTTTCCCACCTTCTGCCTCATGATAATTCCTCTCAGCTAGGTTACTGTTGCTCCAACACCACCAGGATTTCTATGTTCTCCTCTTTGTTGCTTTCATTCCCTAGTTGTTCTCCTGTCTATGGCACTGTTTATTCCCTGCTCATTTCCCCTGTCTCCTCCTCTCTGAAAATCCTTCCAGAACCATTAGTCATGTTGCTTTCTCCTCAGGCCTACATAGATAGGTAGGTAGAACAACAAAAACAGAGACAAACAAAAGATTAAATAAAAAGGGAAAAAATGGGGGGAAAAAGCTAGCCCCCCCCCCAAAAAAAAAGAAAGAAAGAAAGAAAAGAAAAGAAAGGGGGTAGCATGTCTCCAGCTGTTGTTGGCCCTATAGTCTTCTCTGTGCCTCAGTAGCTTCATACAGGGACGTCATCCTCAGGGTATGGTTTGCCAGTATGGGGTCTAGTCTCTCACTTTCTCATTTTCCTTCTTGTTTTGC
>PVJH01049019.1:0-10413 GCA_004026705.1 Nesogale talazaci
TTAGCAGCTACTGTCCGAACTATGCATCCCTGGCTCATTCCATTCAGTGCAAGTCATCAGAGTAAACTCAGGTAATGACAAAAATATATACATAGTTAATTGTGTTGTGTTGTGCAATATGGACTCATGCAGTTATGTAAGGTACATAAACATACATTATACATATAAAGAATTATCGATGCATTTATGAATAAATATAATGAATATGCTTTGCATTTTTATAGTTGATAGATCATTTGACTTGATAATTTTATAAGTAGCTCCCATGCTGAAAAAGTGTGAGCACCCCTGCTCTACAGAGATAAAAAGCTCACTAGAGGTCAAACCCAGTCACTTTGCCTTCTCTTTCCTTCTATTGAGACACTCAGAGATCTGGAGGAGACCCATAGAAACTAATGTGAGCATTCAGATGCTTTCACTGCCACTGGATCCACAAGGCCTTCTACCCATTGCCCTGTGAGCTTCCTGCATTTGGCATCATTGCATGGGACATATGAACTAATATGGACTTATGGACTAGATCTGGATTGGGATGGGGTGTTTTCTTAATATACAATTGTTCTTTTATAAAAAGCTTTGTCTTTTTTTTGGGGGGGGGGCAATCACTGCTCTCCGGTGGTGGGAGTAGGAGGCCCAGCCCCACTGCTGGAATTGAACCTCCGTCCCAGTGGGCCGCAGTCCCGCGCACAACCACTTCGCCACCGGGGCTCAGCCCAAAAAGCTCTGTCTTATACACAAATGGATGTCTATGGATTTGTTTCTCTAGTCAACCTGGAATAGCACATAAAGTTTATATGATCCGGGACTTATATGTCAAATGGAATGCTGAGCTGAGTAGATCAAACAGAAAAATGCAGAGCAGAAGTAACATTAAGCTGACATCAAAGAAAAAAATCATATACCATGGGAAGATGCAAAAACTTTCTCTAGTAGATATTAATGAATCGACATAACAGCAATATTGTATTGAAAGAACAACCAAGTGAAGTATCTTGTAACTTTAAAAAACATTCAGATATCCTTATAGGGTTACAGAGATTATAATTACTACTCAAATTAATTTTGTCAAGTCATTAACCCTTTCAAATGTACTGCTACAGCTATCATGTTCAAAAAGGGATGAATAAATAAAGGTTTAAGGTCTCTGACTGCTGTGCAAAATATAAAAGCAAGGATTTAAAATATATCCTATTTATTTTCAATTGTAGGTCATTTTTTTCAAATACAATGTGCCCAAAGTTAAAACATGTTTTACCCTGATATTATTTTTAAGATGTATCTGGCCTCAGAGAAAAGAATATGCTTTCATTGTCCATGAATGTGCAGACCTAATTGTATATAGAAGGTAGCTGTTCCACACAGTTATTTGCTGTTGTGTTTTAAGTTAAATTGGGACCACATTTGTGTGAAATGAAAGCTTTCCATTAAGGCACTAAACATCTATCTGTGAAAAGCTTCCAGCTGGCTTTTAAGGAAAATAAGTTTTAATTTACAGGGGGAAAAAATCTAAAACTATAATTTGTCCTAAATAGGAAATGCAGGCGAGATTTTGTATTCCTTGATATGCTTGAAATTCTTCCAAAGATGCTAAACTGGAAGATGCTAAAGAGATCAAGGTTTGAGCGCGAGTTATGAAATACAATGGGTTATCATGGTGTTGTCCACAATTTATAATAAACCCCAAACCAATACCACTGCCACTCAGTTGCTTCCCATTCATCAAGACCCTATCATACCAAATAAAGGTGTTACTTTGGTTTTTTTCTAAGGCTGTAAATTTTTACAGGAGCAGACAGCTCTCCTTTCTCCGTGGAGCAACTGGTGGATTTGAACCACTGACCTTGTGGTGAGCAGTCCAACTACACTACCAAAGCTCTTGACAATAGGCTAACATATTTCAGAATAATTCTCCAGTTTCAAACTTGCAGACCTATTCTCAAATTCTGACTTACTTTAAAAATAAAGAAAAATTGCACGTAGCTATTATTATTGGAATATTATTGGAATATTAAAATAAATTATTATCACTGTAGTATCAGTAAGCTACATAGAAAGCTACTATAAAATGGATGGAGTGTCTCAAAAATCATTGGTAATACAATTAAAGAATCAACACATTTTTCTGTGACTCTGTTTTAAATATGGGTGTTAAAAATATATATCGTTGGATTAAATGCCCCCAATTTGATTAATTCAAGTATCTGTTCTTCAAATATGGGTGTTTTTAAAATGTATCATTAAATTGAATGCACCTAAATGAATTGATTAACAAATACTTTAATTTTCTTTATCCTTAAAACTTATATGACATGGTTATTTAACGTATATTGTGAATTGACGTTTCTGTAAATGCCTACAACTTTGCTTTTAAAATGCTATGTTTAGGATTAAAATTTTTTCAATGGTTTTATTGGGGGCTTTTATAGCTCTTATAACATTCAATACATCATTTGTAAAAAGCATATTTGTACACATGTGGCCATATTCATTTCCAAATATTTTCCACTTGAGCCCTTGGTATAAGTTCCTCTTCTCCCCTCCCCCATTTTTTAATGAATCATTTTATTGGGGACTCATACAACTCCCATCACAATCCATTCATACATCAATTGTAATGCAGGCCACATTTGCACACTTATAGGTAACCTCCTCTCTAGGGCACGGACAATAGGACAATGACTGAAGGGACAGTGTATGATATGAAAAGTAATAACAATTTGTAAATTATTAAGGGTTCATGGGAGAGGGAGTGGGGAGGAAAGGGAAATATGGGGAGCTGGTACTGGAGGCCTAAGTGAAGGAAGGATGTTTTAAAAATATTTTATGATAGATTTGTAACAGGAAGTCTATTAAAAACAAATGATGGTTATTTAACAAATTTTGATGTCAATTTAGGAACTCTTAAACTCAAATGGAAATTGGGAATCGATCTGGATTAAAATAGAATCAACCTTAAAAAGATTGAATGGCCTGACTCTATAAAAATTGATAACTCCCTGGGTTGAAATTACTAGTAACTGAGATGGTAGAGTTTTTAGTAAAGTCAGTCATATTCTGGTCCTTATGTACCCTTATTTGTCTTTAAATACCAACTAATGTACTATATATATAGTCGTGCATAAGCCAAGTTTTTCAGCACATTTTTTATGCAGTTGTGGTAAAATTAGGTGCCTAAGCTGATATTCGGGTTGGCTTATATAGAGTGTATACAGTAAGTAGGTACATATAGACTCCATGCCTCTGAGTTGCAGCAACAAGACTTTTAATCTTAGAAGCTCTCTTTAAACTGAATTGCACGTGTAGAATTTATGTTCAATGTCAAAATACATAATTGTGCCTTTTGTAATCTTTCACACATTTATTTTAAATAATTATGTCAGAATATTTTAAAGTCAATATCATCCTTAGCACAGTTTCAGAAAGTGAAAATACTTAATATTTAAAAGGCAATTGACCTTAATAAGAAGGAGCGTGTAGCCTCAGCGCTTGCAACCAGCATCAGTTTCCATTCCCTTGACTGCCTAAGTATCCGTAAGGCTAGTTCATAAAACATGAGGGTGGAAAATTAATGGAAACGTGGAATGAAAAGTTAATAAAAAAATTTCAGGCTGAGCCCCAGCGGCGTAAATGGTTGAGTGTGGGACTGCGGCCCGTGGGCTTGGCAGTTCAAGTCCAGTGGCGGCTGTCAGGAGCAGCACTGGGCAGCACCCATGACCACCAGAGGCTGTGATGCCCCCCCAAAAAAAACTTCCAGAAACTTTTGGAAACCCCCTTATAATATCATGTCACATGAAGATAATGCAACCTAATGAGACTTTCCTTTCAGGAAGAAAATGCTTCATGAGACACAGGGCTACAGTGGACAGATTTAAATAAACATTTAAATTGATGGCTTGAGGAAGAATTTATATAAAAAAGAAAGACTTGGTAGAAAAATTTAGAATTACTTAATGTTTTGGACAATTGTCAAGTCAGATACACCCTACAGGTTAACAATTTATAGTTATTTTTTTAAAAAAGCAATGTCTCATTGAAATATATTTGTTATTTTTATATGCTAGCTATAGATGAACTACAGATAATCATCACCACGCTCTGTAAGTTTGTCCTACCGTGGGGGCTTCCTTGATGCTGTGATGCTTGAGCTATGTCCCCAGCATTTCAAATAATAGCAAAGTCACCCGAGATGAACAGGTATCAGAAGAGCTTCCAGAATATGAACAGACTATGAAGCAGGAAGACGCTGTCCACCTCAGAGGTGTTAGCCACTGAGTACTTTATGAAAAGCAGCAGAACATTATCAGTTATACTGAAAACTCTATGAATAGAGGTAGAACATTGTCAGACAAAGGGCCTAAAGAGGAGGCCCTCGGGTCAGAAGGTACTCAAAATTTCCCTGAAGGTAAACAACCTTCTCCAAGTAGAGCTGGCTCTAATGACATAGGTGGAATAAAGCTCTTGGGACTTTTATTTGCTTAAAGGGCATAATTCAAAATGAAATGATTCAGCTGTAAATAGCTATTAATAATTGAAATTTGGAATGTAAAGCTTATGAATCTAGGGAAATTAGGAGTCATCAAAAATGAAATTACATGCATAAAGATTGATATCCTTGACAGAAGTGACCTGAAATATTCTGGTTTGGGCCATTTTGAATCAGATAATCATATGGTTTACTATGCTGGGAATTACAAATTAAGAAGAAATTGTGTCCCATTCTCTTCATCGAAAAGGACATTTCAAGATCTATCTTGAAATTTAATGCTGTCTGTAATAGGATGATATCTATATGTATACCAAAAAATCCAATAAACACAACTATTATTCAAAATTGCACACCAACCTTGAAAGCTAGTGGTGAAGAAATTAAAGGATTCTACCTACATCTTCAATTTAAATCTGTGAAGCATGCAATCAAGATACCTTGATAATTACTTGCAATTGAATGGTGACAATTGGAAACAAGGAAGAGTGCTTAGAAAATATGACATTGGTGATAGGAATGAAGCTGAATATTGCGCAATAGAATTTTCCAAGACCAACCATTTCTTCCTTGAAAATACCTATTTTCAACAACATAAGAGTTGACTATACACATAGACTTCTTCAGATGGAACATATAGAAATCATCTTGACTACGTCTGACAGAAGAGACCATGAAGAAATGCTATCTTTCATCAAAACCAAGCCAGTGGCTGACTGTGGAACAGACCAACTGTGGAACAGACCATGAACTGTGGAACTCACCTATCAGTTCAAATTGAAGTTGAGGTAAATAGAAACAAATCCACGCGAGTCAAAATACAGCTTCAAATATATCCCGTTTAAATTTCAAGACCATCATAAAAGTAGATTTGACTGTTGTTGGTCTTCTTCGGTGCCATCAAGTTGGTACCAACTTGGTTTTAACTCACAGCAACCTTATTTACATTAGAATGAGACATCTCCTGGTCCTGAGTCTTTCTCATAATTTAATTTATTGAGCACTAAATACAGAAGACACGACAAACTGTGGGATAATGTTAATTAAAAAGCCATTAAATAAAGCACAGTGCTATTAAAAAGACAAGAAAGGAAAAAAGTCAAAGTGCATATCAGAAACTTGAAACTTGCTCTTGATTCCAGTTGCTACAGAAAACGGAAGACATGATAAAGTAAAAACACTGAACAGAAAATGTCAAAGGACAGCTGGAAAAGACTAAGTATTATAATGAGTGTGCGAAGATCTGGAGTTGGAAAATCAGAAATGAATAATATGCTCAGCATATACCAAACTGCGAGAACTGAAGAAAAAAATTCAGGCCTCAAGTTGCAATATTGAAAGATTCTATGAGCAAAATACTTAACAATCATAATATCAAAGGAAGATGAAATAAATACAGTCACTATACTAAATAGAACTGGCTGACATTCAACTACTGCAAAAGGTAGAATATGATCAGTAACTGATCAGAACTGATGGTTCTGATGGAAGAAACCCAAACTGCACTAATGATATTGGCAAAAAATAAGATGAGAAATTAATGAAATACTAATTGAAATGTTTCAACAAGTGATGAAATTCTTGGAACATTCACATATCTATGCCATGAAGTTTAGAAAACAGCTATCTGGTCAACTGACTAAAAGAAATCCCTATTTGTACTAATTCCAAGAAAAGGTGACACAATAAAAAACAAAACAAAACCAGAAGAACCATTGTATGTTTATTTGTTTGTTTGAGATGAACTTGCTTGTCACTAAAGATTCCAAGACTATTTCAATTTTACTTTGTTATATCTTTTGCAAGTACATTTTGCTGAAGACCATTCAACAATGATTGCAGTAGTTGCTGCCAGAAAATCAAGCTCAAGTCAGAAGAGGAGGTGGCACAAAGATTATGAATGCTGACATCATCTGAATCCTGACTGAAAAGCAGAGACTATCAGCAAGATGTGCACTTGTGTTTTATTGAATGTTTGGATTCCAACCTATGATAGCACAGAAAAATGGGAATTTCAGAACACTTCACTCTGATTGTACAGAGACAATACATGGATCAAGAGGCAGTCCTCTAACCAGAACAGGGAAACACTGTATGGTCTAAAATCATAGAAGGATTGTGTCAGGATTGTAATCTTTCATCATACTCATTCAATCTGTTTACTGAGAAGATAATCCAAGAATCTGAACCATCAGGATTGTAGAAAAGCTTTTGAACAACTTTCAATATGCAGATAACAACCTTGCTTGCTAAAATTGAGGGCCTGATGAAGACCAAGAATTGCAGCCTGTAGTATCAATTGCAACTCAGTGTGAAACCAAACCAAACCCTCACTACTGAACCAATTCCTAAAACCAAACTCACTCTCATCGAGTCAATGCCCACTCATAGCAATTTTATTATGAGTTAGAGTAGAACTGCCCCTATGTGCTTCCAAGAATATAAGGGGGTACCACACACAAACAAACAAACAAATGTGGGGGGAAGCTCGACTGGTAAAGCGTCCACAGTCCATATTCTGAGGTAGTGCACCCAATGGTGTTGCCTGGGAAGGTTCTCTCTGGCCACACTGAATGTTTTTGGTAAAAGCAGTTTCACTTGTTTTTTGTGATGGCCAATTTAAGACAGTCGTGTGCAGCTGTGAAATTCTGTTTCCTGCTCAGGAGCAATGATGTGAATACAGTTTACGGGGACAGCACTATGGGAAAGACTCAAGTGTACTAGTGGTTGTCTTGTTTCCAAAGAGGTGAATCAATGACAAACCTTGTTCTGGACATCAGTCAACTTCACAAACAAGATGTGCATTTGGAGTTCATTCCACCAGGTCAGACTGTTTGTTAATCAAGCTTTCTATTTAGAGGTTCAAAAAAAAAGGCCCGACTTGTGGCAGATGGGAGACTGGTTTTACCATCACAGTGCACCTGCCCATGCAGCTATCTCAGCATGTTTCTCTTGACCCACCCAGCATACTCATCTGACCTCACTCACTCTGATTCACTTCTTTCTGTTTCTGCAAATGAAGAGGAACATGAAAGCACTGCAATTTGAGGTCTGAGAATAAGTGAAGAAAAATGAGGGATACTCCCACCACCAGAGAGCAGTGATGCACCCCCCCCCCAAAAAAAAAAAAGAGAAAAGAAAAATGAGGGAAGTGCTGTCAGTCATCCAAACAGATGAGTTCAAAAAAATGTTTCCAAGAATGCACTCATAGATTTAACAAATGTATAAAGAATAGTGAATTCTGGGTCTTTGGGTATGCCCCCATCGTATTTGACTTGATTTTTAATTTAAAAAGTCAACATGGAAATCTGCCAGAGTGAAAAAGTGGTTGTGAGTTGAACTTAAGGGATATCATGAAAAACAAAGAATGTAAATGAATATCAGATTGGGATGAGGCGAGCAATAAGGATGACAATTAAAATCCTATCTTTAGCTTCACCAAAGAAATATTCCTAATTATCAAAACTGAAATGAAAAACAACTTTCTTCAAATCCAAACCAATCAAACCCACTGTCATTGAGATGATTCCTACTCATACTCCTTTGAGTTTTCAAGTGCAAATTTTTATGGGAGCAGAAAGTCTTATCTTTCTTCCTCAATAATATTAATAGGTTCGAATTACTGACCTTCTGGTTGGCAACCCAGTGCAGAATCCGCTAGGCCACCAGAGCTCCTTTATATCAATTAGTGGTACTTAATATTGTTGGTTATGGGCGAACTACAAATCTGAGTTAATTGCAGATGGACTTTCTCATGAATTTAAGTTGTTTTAGAACTTGTGATTTGTCAAGACGACAGAAATAATAACTATTGCCCTATATGGTCCAGAATACAGTGAATTATTTTAGATTAAATTGACTATCCTAAATTCTGGATAGATAGAAAGAAATGATTTACCGTGAGAAAAAGTAAAGCGTTTTGTTTTTTTAATCAGTCAAATCTTGAGATATGCTATTGAAATTAATCTTTTTTGAACTGGCTTAATTGCTTGTCATAAACATCTGTGTGGTAAACTAATACCAGGTTGCTTTTACTTGAAAATTTGACCAAGTGAATCAGTAACATTGTCTGTTTCTTTGGATGTCAGTATCCTAGAAACAGTTTATACCCTTAAATATAAACTCTAGCTAATAAGTATTTCTTAAACCCAAGCAATGAAATAAATAACTAGACCCAAGAGAGTTGTATTTTTGAAGACACCATAACAAACCAAGCACCCACTGCCCCTGAGTGGATTTGAACTCAGAGTGATACTATGTGACAAAGTAGAGCAACGCCATAGAATTTCCAAGGCTGTAAATTTTTACCAGAATAGACCACCACATCTTTTCCCCCCACCGTGTGGTTGGTGGGCTCAAACCACCTACCTCTTGGTTCACAGCCAAGCACTTAGCCATGGCATCTCTAGTGCACTGAAGACACCATACCAAAAACCCAACCCCATTATCTTCCAGCCAATTATGATTCATAATGACCCTCCATAGGGTTTCCAAGACCTCACCTCTTTACAGGAGCAAACAGCCTCGTCCTTCTCTTATGGAACTGCTCGTAGGTTTGAACCATTGACCTTGTGGTATGCCTAACCCACCACACCACCAGGGCTCCGCGAAGATACCACTTTGCTGGAGCTATCACGTCTGTTCAGATTCATAGTGGTCCTGTGTACAACTGAACACAACATTGTCCAGTCCTGCGCCCTCCTCACTATGCTTGAGTTCACTTTTACCGCCACGGTGTCAATCACCTTCATTGAGGCTTCCTCATTTAGGCCAACTTTCCACTTTACCACACATGTCCTTCACCACACACGTCCTTAATCTCTCCTAATAACAATTCCAAAGTTCATGAGACAAAGTTTCACCATCCTTGCTTCTGGGTGCAATCCATCTGTACTTCTTTTTTTTTTCTTTTCGAGACTGTCCATCTTCATGGGGACAGGCGGCTGTACTTCTTCCAAGACAGATTTGTTTGTCCTTCTGGTAGTCCATGGTAATTTCAATATTCTTCCTAACTCAAAAACATCAGTTTTTGTTCTTGTTCAGTCTTCTTTATGCGTTGTTCAATTTACATGTGCAAATGAGGCGATTAAAATGCCCTGGCCTGGGCCAAAGAAAACAAAACAAAGCAAAAAAAAAAACCCCTTTCATTGCTATTGAATCCATTTTGACTCCTAGTTACTCTCTAAGACAGTGTAGAACCTGTGGGTTTCTGGTACTGTGACTTTTTTTTAGGCATCACTGCCCTCGGGTGGGCAGTAGGGGGCCCAGCTTTTGCTCCTGTGGAGCCGTTGCTGGAATTGAACCTCCATCCCAGGGGGCCGCAGTCCCGCGCACAACCACTACGCCCCCGGGGCTCAGCTGATACTGTGACTTTTTATAGGAGCAGAAAGCCTTCTCTTTCTCTCCAGCAGTGGCTGGGATTTCATATTGTGTCAAGATCAGCAGCCCAACTCTAACCACTACACCACCAGGACTCCTGAGGTCTTGACCAATCACACCTTTGTCTTCAAAGTGCTATCCTTATTCTTCACACTATAGTTAGGTCTTGTGCAGCAGATTACTGCAATGCAGCACATCATCTAATTTACTCACTGCTGCTTCCGGTAGCATTGACTTTAGATCCAGGTTAAATGAAATCCTAGACAAAATCAATCATTTCTCCATTTATCGCAATGTTGTCTATTGATCCACCTGTGAGGATTTTTGCTTTCTTGATACCGAAAGCTGCAGTCTTTGAAATGGATTGTTTGGATTATTCCAATGTTCAAACATCAGCTATAATTTGTGATGCAACATGAAATTTTGGGGTCAAAAAAGTTCACTCTGAGTTTTGAGAGATCTAAATTCCCAATTCACCCTCTGCTGACAATTTTTTTTTCAGCTGACAATTTTGTGTTTTCTGTGGGCATCATTGCCTCTGGTGGTCGTGG